>ML103194.1:2264-71634 GCA_003697995.1 Taxidea taxus jeffersonii
GTAAAGATAAAGAGATAAGATGATAAAGTGGCATAAATAGCTTACTAGTTATCTGACATTGAATAGGATGTATATAAGGACTATACAAACTGATAAATGTATCCTTTGAATACTGTATAGAGAAATTAAAGACAATCTATGACTAAAATTGCTCCAGAAAAATCACAGTAGCATTAAAAGAACATCAATTTTATATAGTTAATGTCCTAACCCTACCTTGAAGAAAACTCTGCTGTAAATTGTAATAAGGCATCTCCTTCATTTTCTGCGTTTTCTGGCACTAAAAAACAAACAAAAGAAAAAACAAAAACAAAAAAAAAAACAAAACAAATAGACACAAAAAACAAACCACATAACATCTAATCCCACATATAAGAAATATATTTAATCAATAAAGAGGAAATAAAATTAAATTTAGCTTCTGTGATATATTTGAGGAGACATTGTAAATTGACATACATTAGAAGATTTCATCAAACCTTAAAAAAGAACCTTGAAAAAATTCCAAGCTCATAAATTTTGGAAAGCCAACTGACACAATCCTGCTAAGCATTTCAAGTATGTGCCAGTCATCAATTCGGATTTCAGTGTTTTCTTAAAATGACATCTTGTGAATAAATTATATAAAAGGATCTCAAGTTATTTTAAAAATCTCATTTATAAGGAAGATGGTTAATTTTAAGTAAATATCACATCTATTTCTGCCCAATGGAGTTTCCTAACTTCACTGAGTAAATGAGCCATTTAAGGATTTATTTTAAGAGTAATTTTGCATCTAGTACTACCTGTGATTCTACAGTATATATCTTGTAAAGTTAAAGAGAAGGAGATGGTACATTTAGTTTACTTTTTTTTCCTTCCAAAGGTGGTACCAGTGAATGGAAAAATAATATAACTATTTTTAAAACTGGTATCTCCACTAAGAAGATGTGGAGGAAACAAGTACAGTCACAGAAAATATGGCTATTTGTTTATCAACCTCTAGGTTTAAAGTAAAGAGAAAGACTCATAACTAATTATATATGTGAAACATAAGTTATACATTCCCTTGCATTTTTAATGAATTTTACTAAAGCTCTGGAAATGGCTAAGCTTAATAAAATCAAAACTTAAGAGGCTCTGGTCCTAATGAATATTGTGCCTGCTTGCTCTATGTTCTCTCTCCAAACCTGGGAAGTTAGTAAGAGATTTTTAAGTTCATTGTTCTTTATAAGTTTCTGCAGGAGGAAGTAGAATTATAGTGCTGGACCCAAAGAGCTATTAATACTCACTCATTGGAGATTTTCTCAGGGCAGATGATGCCATGCCGAATACTTCTCCATCATCCACCCCAAATTCAGAAGCATCTTCAAAATCATCTCCATCACTATCACTAACCATATGAACATCGGTGCTTTGCTATTTAAGAAAAGTGCTGATTAGTTTTATATGAACTTTAGGAATCGAATTCTAAAATATAAGTTATGTAATCACAATAAGACATTAGTATTATAGTAGTTTTATTAAATAAGAAGCCATTTGCTAGAGTAAAGCTTAATATTTTTCATTTTAAGGCTTACATATATTTCTTTTCTTTTCTTTCCTTTATTTACTTGACAGACAGAGATCACATGAGGCAGGCAGTGGGTGGGGGGAAGCAGGCTCCCTGCTTAGCAGAGAGCCAAATATGGGGCTCGATCCCAGGATGCTGGGATCATGACCTGAGCTGAAGGCAGAGGCTTAACCCACTGAGCCACCGAGGCGCCCCAAGGCTTACATATATTCCTAAACTTGCCGTGATACCCCTTGGCTAAAGGTTGGAACCTGAGGGAAAATGAAGGATGCATACAACTCATACAACTGTTTTATCCCCAGAACATAGTACACAATTCAGTGCTTAATAAATATTTGCTCAGTAAATGAGAGGCGTATAATCAAGTCAAAGACAAAGCAAGTTATATGTGTCTTTTAAAAAGCTCACAGTAATCTCTATTTCAAACTTGCCACTTCCTTACTGCAATGGTTCTCAAATTTTTCATTACTGGAATATGATATACTATCCTCAGTGTTATTGGAGATAACATGAAATACACTATATAAAAGCTCTTTGTAAAGTGCAGGTTATTAAATATGAGATGTGCTTCTAGTCAATAAACATTTATTAAGAATTTACTACATGGTGGGCACTGATAAACACGCTCTGTTTATTTTGTTTTCAGCAGTATCAGTTGAGATTTAAAGTATTACAATTAAAAACATCAGCTTCAAAATAGGAACTAGGCTGCTAATCTCTAGGTAAGAACGGAATCTCAAAAATACTGAGACATCTAAAACATCCAAATTGTGAATACTGACAAATATTTATGCCTTGGATGAAAAGGGAGTCTCAGCAAGGTACCTGGCTTAAATGCCTATCTGTACTATGTTCAATAAATAAAGTCTACAAAGATTATTTAATATATGAAATTTCTATTTTTTAAAATTTGGCACTATGTACTTAAGCTATGAAAATGGGGAAACTATTTGATTCTGGTCTACGCCAAAGAGCCTAACTTAGAGAAAGTATTTGCCAGAAAAGCATTAAGAGAAACTTAGAATCAAAGACTCATAAATCTTGATTAGAGGGATGTTAGAGGTTAGCTAGTCATAAAAATCATAGATTTTAAACATCTCTTATCAATCATTTTCAAACTTCTTTTCACACGGTTACCTCTCTCCCCTGGCCCAAGCCAAAATATTATGTAAAATTACAGTGCATACAATAGACAAAAGTAAGAACACTCTGGTTGATGCAGGAGAAGGCACGGGAATTCTAATGCTCCTCATAGACTTGGCCTTTTCTGTCTCATATCCCTTTGGTAGTTGGGTTACCTCTGAAGGATCTTAGGACACTGGAACAATTTTTAAAACTACTGACCTAGCAAGTATAACAGCTTCAAATGAAGAAGCCAAGATATTTACTCTCTTTGACTCAGCCTAGCATTTCCTCCTTGGGCATAACCAAACACTAATGCCCAGAATTGTAACATTTTCCCCCTTATCCGAAAGAAAGTTTTCCCCATAGTTTGAATAGAGAAGATAATGAACAAATACTTACTGGATGAGTAAAAATGAATGGTCCTTGTCCTAAGCAGTCTATCTGCTATTCTGACTACACCACTATTTCTTACAGATACCTTGGTTCTACTTACAATCCTAATCTTACCTTAGTGTTTTGCTTTGTAGGGCAAAGTTCTTCTAGTTTCAGCAATTCAACAGCTTAAAAATTAAAAAACCGGAACACCTGGGTGGCTTGGATGGTTAAGTGTCTGCCTTCAGCTCAGGTCATGATCCCAGGGTCCTGGGATCGAGTACCACATCAGGCTCCATGCTCAGCAGAGTCTGCTTCTCTATCTGCCTGCCACTCTTCCAGCTTGTGCTCTCTATGTCTCTCTTTGACAAATAAATAAATTTTGACAATTTGTCTCTTTGATAAATTTGACAATTTGTCTCTTTGACAAATAAATAAAATCTTAAAAAAAAATTTAAAACCCCTTTCTCATTTCAAAGTAGTAAGGGGGCCTCCTCTACAAAACAACACATCTATAGGACCACTACTGTGCTTGAATTCCCTCTGTGTTTCGGGCACACAAATTATCTAGAGCATGAAGTTCCCTGAACTTTGAGACTCTGATTTCTTAAACAGGTGAAGGTGCAGGGTCTAAAAGGTACACTACATACTCTTGTAGGAGGCTTAGCCAGGTTCACAAGCTAGTGGAAAGAAACAAAGGTCCAGTATGATGAACTTTGTCACATTCTCTATCAGCTAAGCTATCTATCATCTCAGCCTTCACTTCGTCTTGCCCAACATTCACCCTTCCCTTTAAGAGGCATCGGGTTAAAAGGGTTGGGGGACACAGAGATGAAAAAGAATTGTTCTACATATCATCTCTTTTTCTCACTCCTTTTACCTTACTCCCCAACACCTAAACTCCTCCTAATCCAGTTTTTAATCAAATAATAGCCCCTTTCCATAACAATAGAACTTTATATATATCATAGTAAGTGATTTTAATCTTGTGCCTATGTAACTGACTCATTATTCATTTTGTCTTCACAAAGTGTACAGTTCCCAAATCTCTTAAGACCCAGAAAGCAAAATCCTACAACAACATCTTCAAAGGGAGTTATCTAAAAAGCCAATTTTGTTGGAAAAAGTATATTTCAAATATGAATTATTGAAGTATCTGCAAGAATGAGCTACTTAATTATGTATAAGGAACTCCCAATCTCTTCACATTTTCTTATCAGCCATCTAACAGGTTAGGAAAAGCTTTTTCTAAAAAATGAGATAAACAATCTTTTTTTCATTAATGTTTGCAGATGAGAATATATAATCTCTTGGTTCAGCCATGGCAGCCTTAAAACTCTTTGAATTCTGAGAAGTTATTTACTCAGAATTTGAAAAACAGCTAAAAAAAATCATGATTCTATTTTGGCTGTTTATTGGCATTCATTTATTCCCATTATCATTTAACAAACATTTACAAACTCCTAGTGAATGCCACACTGCCTAGACCTGTGTGAAAGAAACAGTCTATACTCTTGAGGAATACTATATAATATATACAGATAATTATAATACTTAGTGGTAAGTGTTATGACAGGTAAGTTCAGAAGAGAACATTTAATGAACAGGGAATGGGAAAAATCAGAGCAAACTTCTTAGAGGAAAAAGAACCAAACCATTTGACATAAAATTTAGACTCTATATATACTCTGCACTAAGGCAAGCTTATAACTGAAGCAGATGTTCCTTTCACCAACTACTTCTATCAAATCAACAGGTTAAAAGCTAGGGATACAGAGATAGATAAAACATGGTTCAGGCCTTCTAGAAATTCCCATTCCAAAGGAAGACATAAGAATATACTTATTTGAATAGTCAAAAGGAAAGGGTCATAAAAATCACAATGTACCAGTTCATTTGGGACAGTTTCAAAGAACAGCACGTCCCTCAATGGTTAGAATGAACAATTTTGGCTTGGATTGGCAATGATCATTAATATGGGTAAGGAAATAGGTTTCTGGAGAGATATGGTAAGTTCAGTTTTTTTACACAGTGAATGTACAGTGGGCATGCAGATGGAAATGTTCAGAAGTAACCTGATTACTATTTAGCTTGTCTGCCTGAGGTGAAATACCACTACTAATGGTAGGACCACAGCAGACAAGTTAAATACTTGTCTCTCCCAAGTTTTAAAAATTGAAATACAAATTCTTGGCAATTATCTGTGTTCAATTTCATTTTATTAGGTATAAGATACTTTATGCAAAGACTTTGCTTTGTTCACAGCCATATTCTGACACCTAGATCAATACCAGGCATAGAGGGGCATGTAATCAAAACTTATCAAATGAATACTCAATGAATCTTTTCTGTCACTTAAACCAAAACCTAGGTATCATTCTTATCTCTTCCTTTTCTCTCCTCCCATAGATCCTATCAGTAACCAGTTCTAATTCAGGATCTCATTATCCTTTAACTGTGCTATTACAATAGACTCATAGCTGATTTTTCTGCCTCCAGTCTTACTTCCCTTATATCTATCTTCTGCACAGCAGCAAAGTACTCTTCTCTAAAATGTTATTTGGGGGAAAGAAAATCATTTGTCACTTAAAAGCCTTCTATGGCTGCCCAGAGTTCAAGTTCCCAACTTGACCTGTAGACCCATTCACCTTCACCTCACTCTTATCTTTGTCTCTCACTTTATTTTGCACGACCACCACCAAACTGTGCTCATCTCTGTGCATACACTACATCAGATCATGTGGTTTCCTTTGAATGAAATACTATTTCCATGTTTCAGTTTAGCAAAGCCTCCTAATTCCACTCTACCTGCTTCTCTAACCTAAACAGTATGCCAGCCTCATAAATACTTACTGTATGGGATTGACTTATTTTTGCTGAAGGGACCACCCAAATAACTCATATAATGGTGAGAGTGAGAGAAGAAAATAAAATGAAGTGAAATGCGTATCTATCATCTTTCAGAGCACAGAAATAAAAATTTTGGTGAAGCTACCACATTTTAATGTAGTAGATTTATCCATTATAGGGTTGAAGCACAACCTACTTCAGCATTAGAGACACACGCACAAGAAAGAAATAGTTTAGTAAATTATTTCTGGTAATTTCTGCCAAGCAGTGAAACTCAATATCATGTTTTCTTTCAAGATGATTAGTGAGATAAAATGCTGAATAAAATGATGTGAGCTCTTTAAAGGAAATTAATATTTTTAGAGGCCTAAGAAAACAGTACAGTAATATTTGTAGCAGGGGAAAACCCTTTCTTCTTTGTAGACTTCTAAAAAAAATTAAAAACCAGAATTGCAAATTATCATTTTCAAAGGATGATCATGGACTAGAATGGAACTTATGCAGTCCCATTTCCCTTTCACATCTTTAAGTGATATAGATGCATTTCAGAGGGTGGCTGGAGAGGTCCTGTGGCAGCTTCTGTAATGAGTGTCCAAAATACAGTCAGTTTAAATAAAAATTTGCAACCATATTTTGTATAGACTGTAAATGGAAAAAGGTTTTATTGGACTCAAAACACTGAGGTAAATAACGTTTTCCTGTGTTATTTAGTTATGACCCCGTCACATACACTTTTTAAGTCATGGTGATGACTTTTCTTTAGCATATAGTAGGAGCTCAATAAATGCTTTTTAACAGATAAATTGTTATGTCCAAGCTATCTTTCCTATTACCTTATAATCAAAGTCATAGTTGGACTCAGAGTGCTATTTGTAGCCATGGAAAAGATACTGCCTTTAACATTGTTCAGACCCACAAAGACACACGCAGGTACATCCTATACACAAACATATTCAATCTTATCTGCCCCTCTTCTCTGTTTCTATAGTACTCTATGAGCTATCACTGCTTTTATTATATTTTGCCATTATTATTAGTTTATTAATCTATCTCCTTTGACTCTGAGCACCTTGATATGGATATATTGTTATCCATTTTTGTTACATAGTATCAAGCACAATACCTGGATCCTAAAAGGTGCTCCAACTCAATGAGTTAAAGGACCTTTAGGATCAGTCTTAATAAATGTACTCAATTATACAGTTGGCAACGAAGAAAATCCTTTGTCAACCTGTCAATTCTAAGTAAAATTCATTTCAACCAATCCACCTGAATTCTGTCTGATGAAACATGAAACTTACAGACCAAGAAGGAACACATTAGCAATAAACTCGCATGAAAAGTTTCTGCCTTCAAGAATTACTGAGATTTTATTCACGCTACATTTACTTCACCTATTCACTGCTGTGGCAGATAAAAAAGAATAGGAAGTGGGAAGGTAGGTGGAGGACAGGCCTCCTATTCACCAAAAAGCTTGGCAAACAAGCTTACCTCTTCAGACTGCTCTCGGGTCTGTGCAGGTGAAGATCTTCTGCCCACTGTAAGTCGATGGCAGGGATAAGATAGCCCTGATTCAGCAAGACACATCTGCAAAAAGAAGAATCCACCATTCGTAAAAAAAATGAGGCAGTGTCTCACAAAAGCTCCTTTCAATATTTTCTAGATTTCTTTTTTTAAAAATTTTGAGAGAGAAAGAGAGAGCTCACACACACGCACATGAGCAGGGGGAGGGGCAGAAGGAGAGAGAGAAGCAGACTTTCCACTGAGCAGGGAGCCAGTCTGATGCAGGGCTCTATCCCAGGAGCCATGAATCATGACCTGAGCCGAAGGCAGACACTTAATGGATTGAGCCACTGAGGTGCCCAATATTTTCTAAATTTCTGAAGTTAGATTAGAAAGCTCACTCTAGTAGCTCCAGTATTATGTTAACCAGGAAGGCTTTGAAAATTTGAAATTTTTCTGTATATGGCACGTTACAATAGTCAAGGTTATTATTATCATTATCATTATTATTTTGGCTTAAACAACTGAAATTTATTTTCTCACAGTCCTAGAGGTTGAAAGTCTGAGATCAAGACTTAGCAGAGTGACGTCTGTGTGGCTCAGTCACTTAAGCACCTGCCTTTGACTCGGGTCACAATCCCAGGGTCCTGGGATAGAGTCCCACAGTGGGCTCCTGCTCAGTGGGGAGCCTGCTTCTCCCTCTGCCCCTTCCTTCTCTTCCTGCCTGGGCTCCCCCCCCCTCCCTCTCTGACAAATAAATAAATCTTCTAAAAAAACAAAAAGATGTCAGCAGGGTTGGTTTCTTTTTTTCCCCCTCTAATCTATTTTTTTCTTTTATTAATTTTTTTGAAAAAGATTTTATTTGAGAGAGAGCGAGAGAACGAAGAGGAATGAGGGGAGGGGCAAAGGGAGAGGCAGACCAGATTCCTGAGATCATTACCTGAGCTGAAGGCAGACACTTAATCAACTGAGCCACCCAGGCACCCCTCTTTTATTAAGTTTTAATTTATATTTATTTTTTCTATTTAGAAATACTTTATTTAAATGTGCCAAATAAAAACCCACATTTTCAGACCACAGGATGTTAATACATTCACATTATTGCTGTGAATTTAGAGCTATAATCCAGATCCGTTTTGACTGGATGACAGAAATAACCTTCCGAGGTTATGCTTTACAGACATCACAAATCTCTTATAATAATGTAAATGAAATAACTTTTCCCTAAAAGGTGAACTTGAGAACTTCACTCTTTCAGGAATTGCACTTCTTTGTGGACTTCCTGATGGGGAATGAATTCTTTGTGGAGGTGGAGATCTGGACTTTGGCTGCTTCTGGTAGTGAAAGAGACCTTGACCTTGGCCTCTACAGATATCTTGATCCTTTTATAGAACCAGACCTAGATCTTCTGTGTGAAGCTGATGTTGAAAGAGACACAGATCTTGATGGCTAAGGAAATGCGGATCTAGACTCCTTTCCCTGCTCTGGCTACATGAGCAAGAGTATCGCCTACCTTTGGATCTTAAATGTGATCTAGACTGTGACCTGCTTCTCCTCTATTGGCTGTAATGATGACAATCATAAGCATAATGTTCCTTTTCATCACACTCATAGCATTTATCACTGGGATCAAAGGAGTGTTGGGCAGGTATTCTATCAAAACCAGATCTCCAAAGCATGCCTGTTGATTATTCAACTCTCATTCAGGAAACACAAATCACTCTCCCATCCAGCCCTTACACTGCATCTTCTGCATGTCTAGGATCTTCAAATTCCACAAAGGCAAATCCTGGAGATTTTTCACAGTCCACAGTTCTGAAGGGACCATAATAACTGAAAGCTCTTTCTAACTCTCCTCTGCTGACATTGGTTCCCAGATTACAACATACATCTTGGTATTCTCCTCCATACCACCTGTAAAGTGATATGATGCCTGGCCTGCTTGCAGTGCCCAGGGAGTGAATAATACAAAAGCTGTAACACCAACTCAGTCGTCAAAGGTCCCAGCAGTCTTAAGTTTTTATTTTAATTCCAGCACAGTCAACATACATAGTGTTATATTAGTTTTAGGTATACAACATAGTGATTCAACAATTCCATACATCACCCAGTGCTTATTACAATAAGTGCACTCCTTAATCCCCATCACCTATTTCACCCATCTTCCCTCTCCCCATCCACCTTCCCTCTGATAACCATTCAGTTTGTTCTCTATCATTAAGAGTCTGTTTCTTGGTTTGTCTATTTTTTCTTCTTATGTTCATTTGTTTCTTAAATTCCACATATGAGTGAAATCATACGGGATGTCTTTCTCTGCCTTACTTATTTCACTTAGCATTATACTTTGTAGCTCCTTCTATGTCAGCGCAAATGTCAAAATTTCATTCCTTTTTATGGCCAAATAATAGTTCACTGTATATATATATGCCATCTCTTCTTTATTCATTCATCAATCGATGGATACTTCGGCTGCTTCCATAATTTGGCTATCATAAATAATGCTGCTATAAACATTGGGGTGCATGTATCCCTTTGAATTAATACTTTTGTATTCTTTGGGTAAATACCCAGTAGGGCAATTGTTGGATCCTAGGGTAGTTCTATTTTCAACTTTTTGGGGAAACTTCATATTGTTTTCCAGACTGGCTGCATCAGTTTGCATTCCTATCAACAGAGTAAGAGGGTTCCCCTTTCTCCACATCCTCACCAATACTTGTTTCTTGTGTTTCAGATTTTAGCTATTCTGACAGGTGTGAGATGATAACTCATTTTGGTTTTCATTTGCGTTTCTCTGATGATGAGTGATGTTGAGCATCTTTTCATGTGTCTGTCGGCGATTTACATATCTTCTTTGGAGAAATGTCTGTTCATGTCTTCTGCCCATTTTTTAATTGGATTATTTGGTTTTGCGGCATTGAGTTGTACTAAGTTCTTTATATATTTTGGATACTAACACTTTATTGGATATGTCATTTGCAAATATCTTCTCCCCTTCAGTAGGTTGTCTTTTAATTTTATTGGTTATTTTCTTTGCTGTGCAGAAGCTTTTTATTTTGATGTAGTCCCAAAGTTTATTTTTAGTCAAGGTCATTTTTCATAAGACAAAAGACTAGTGCTTCAGGAAACTCTAACAGGCCTAAAATAAAGCTAATCATATATATATATCTCTACATCCCCACCCACCACCAGTGTGTCTGTTACTTTTCTAATTAGAATAATACTTCAGTTTACTAATTCCCAGGGAAGCACTCTATAAATCTCTTTTGAAAGGTACCCTGGAATAGCATTTGCTGAAGGAATTGAAAAGAAGCTTCTACAGATGGTAACAATGTCATTATGTTTTAATCATATTAAACCACAATATCAGATTGTTATAGCTGAGGAATCTACAATATATGTAAAGCACCTAGCACAGTACCTGGCACACAAACGGTTAACTCAGTTAATTTTTATTACCATTATGATATATTACCCAAAGAATCTGCCTAGTTTACCCAACACAATTAAAGCTGAATATGTTTACTCCTACTGAAGTTTTTAGTGGGTCAGATATTAAATAACTAATTTGAGGTTTAAATTAAATTTGGGAAAATGTGAGCAAATATGAGTACATGTCACTTTTGTCAATCTGGAGAAATTAAAACAATATTAAGTAGCCCAAAGAGGGTGTTTTTCTTTGGTGTTCATGAAATGACACATTTGTCTATTTAGTGTAATGATGATATCATGTTTCTTTCATTATTTTAGAAATAAAATAGGGTCTCCATTAGCACAGTGAAAACACTTTTGGTAACTTTTGGGGAAGTGTGAATTAAACTGATACACAAGGAAACCCAAATATCTGTAAATTCAAAGAGACCAACAAAGGACAAAACAGTGGGTTGGTCATAACTATAATTCAAACATGTGTTATAATCAAGCTAATTATCTGAAGACAAATATTGGAATGAAAAAGGCAAATGTCACATGATTACACATGTATTTTCAATCATGTGAGGTGTGTGCTCTCATGTAGATTATACTGATACAAATAATTTGTATTTGATTATTTTTTCTTTAGTCTGATTAGAGGTTTTTAAGTTTTTTTTTTTACTTGGGGTATAACCTTTGCCACTTTATTCATTTTATTTTATTTGTATTTTAAAGTAATCTCTATGTCCAATGTGGGGCTCGAACTCACTACACTGCAATCAAGAGTCCCATGCTCTACTGACTGAGCCAGCCAGGTGCCCCACAGTTAGAGGATTTGTTAGTTTGTTTTGGCATCTAGATGTTTTGGTGTTGTCTCTTACAAATGCTAGAAAACCTGATTAATAATAATAGCTTTTAGGGACGCCTGGGTGGCTGAGTTGGTTAAGCAGCTGCCTTCAGCTCAGGTCATGATCCCAGCGTCCTGGGATCGAGTCCCACATTGGGCTCCTTGCTTGGCAGGGAGCCTGCTTCTTCCTCTGCCTCTGCCTGTGCTTGCTTGCTCTCTCTCCCTCTCTCTCTGTCAAATAAATAAATAAAATCTTAAAAAAAAATAATAGCTTTTAAAAGCAAAACTATATAATTCTGTTATTCTATTCATCATATTCATCAACGTTTGTTACAACTGGCTCAATTTATTTTATTTTAGCACAAACAAAAGCAAAGCTAATTTGGATAAGAAGCACAGGCTAAATTTCTTTTCTTTTTTACAGGCTAAATTCCAAGTCACATTACTTTCACAATATTTTTCATTAAAAAAAGTCCTCTTCCCCCACCCTAAAATCCTCTGATAATGAAAAAATAATGATGGTAAATGTCACCAACAATAAGAAGCAGTGTAGTATAATGGAAAGAGACTTGGACCAGGAGCCAGAAAAATTTCAATTCAATTATTTCCCAGCCTCCTGAACTTGGGGAAGTCATTTCTCTATTTTATGCCAGAATTTTCCATTTATTGAGGTGAATAATCCCTGCCTTAACTACATCAACAGACTTTTTTTTTAGTGTTATGTTAGTCACCATACAATACACCATTAGTTTTTGATGTAGTGTTCCAAGATTCATTGTTTACGTATAACACCCAGTGCTACATGCAATACTTGCCCTCCCTAATATCCACCACCAGGCTCACCCACCCCCCACACCCCTCCCCTCTAAAACCCTCAGTTTGTTTCTCAGATTCCACAGTCTCTCATGGTTTGTCTCCCTCTTCAATTTCCCCCCCTTCACTTTCCCTTTCCTTCTCCTAATGTCCTTCATGTTATTCCTTGCATTCCACAAGTAAGTGAAACCATATGATAATTGACTTTCTCTGCTTGAATTATTTCACTCAGCATAATCTCCTCCAGTCTCATCCATGTTGATGCAAAAGTTGGGTATTCATCCTTTCTGATGGCTGAGGAATATTCCACTGTATGATATGGACCATATCTTCTTTATGCATTCCTCAACTGACTTTTGAAAGGGTTAAATGTATTAAGGTAAGTAAAAGCTGGCTTTTGAACCTACTGAATGCGCAGAAGACCTGTTATCTTTCCAATAATCATTATTTTTAGGACCTGGAGAAAAGAAACGATTATTAGATTGTACTGTGACTACTTTTGCCTAATAGCCTAAACATGTTAAATTAAAAGACATACTTTAGGAGAAGCTGGAAGAAAGTGTTCATTAAAAGTACACAGTACTTAGCATAATCTCCTCCAGTCCCATCCAAGTTGATGCAAAAGTTGGGTATTTATCCTGATGGCTGAGCAATAGTGAAATAAGTCAAACAGAGAAAGTCAATTATCATATGGTTTCACTTATTTGTGGAACATAAGGAATAACATGGAGGACATTAGGAGAAGGGAAACATAAAGGGGGAGAAATTGAAGTGAGAGATGAACCACGAGAGACTATGGACTCCAGGAAACAAACAGAGCGTTTTAGAAGGGAGGTGCACGGGGGATGGGTTAGGAATTTCTGAGTTATTATATGCCCAGTGTGGATTAAATAGAAGTCTGTCCTAAAGAAACACATAAACAAGTTGGAAAGTTAAAAAGATGGACATAGGAACAGGCACAGAAAAAGGAATACAAGGGAATAAAGATGGGGCAGTCTCTGTGGGGCTAGTAACCCCTTGGAAGGGACAATAGTTACTCAGACAGTGATTTCAAGAATTGAGGGCTGAAGTAAATGTTTGATAGGACTTATAACCTAAATTCACATAAAAGATGTGAAGTCAGAGGCTGAGGTCCTAGGCTGGCTGAATCACTCAATTGTCCCATGACTATGGACAAAATCACTTAGAATTTCTGTATTTCTCATTTATTATTTAGAGGGGGAATAGTGTAATAGAACCTGTTCTTAATTCACAAAATAGGGTAATACAATCTGTTCTCTCTCACAGAGCTGGTATGAAGATCCAATGAAACTGAGATAATGTATGTGAAACCAAATGGTTATATAATTGTAAAGGATCGATACTGTTATCACTGAGGTATTCATTTTGCAAGGAACTGGAAAAAAAAGATAAGGGCTGCAGGTTTGTTTGACTTTATAGTTGAAGGGGCTTACCTTAAAAAATTTAAATTTGCATACATTATGTTAGTTAATTAACCTATATGTAATGGTAATCTCTCAATCACAAGATTGCTTTAACCTAATATAATGAAGAACAGTGACTCATTTGCAAATCTATTTCAAGGCTTTATTCAGTTTTTTCCTGGCCATGTTAGACTGCAATTCTCTGATTTCCATGATTGCAGATGCAGAGGTTCAAAACAGACTCACAAACTCAAAATGAAGTCAAGCCAAAATTCCTTTACTATTTAATACTATACCTTTAAATAAATAAAGCACATCTGAGAGTATAATCTTCTGAATGCCTAGGGATAGAGAAAGTTGGGGGTAGAAGAAATTTCATGCCTAAAAATCTCACTGGCTATTATATATATTAAATAGGTCTTAGGTTTAATTAAATTAAGCTATTATATATATATAATATATATTTATAATATTTAACTTATATATATACATATAAATGGGCTATGTTGTTGAAAGGCATGGGAGATATCTATCTATCTATCTATATTTATTTATTTATTTACGAAAACTTTTTCTTTTTTTTAAATTTTTTTATTTATTTATTTGACAGACAGAGATCACAGGTAGGCAGAGAGGCAGGCAGAGAGAGAGGAAGGGAAGCAGGCTCCTTGCTGAGCAGAGAGCCTGATGTGGGGCTCGATCCTAGGACCCTGGGATCATGACCGGAGCCGAAGGCAGAGGCTTAACCCACTGAGCCACCCAGGTGCCCCAAAACTTTCTTTTCTTAAAGAGTAATTTTAAGTTTACAACAAAATTGAGAAGAAAGAACAGAGATTTCTCCTATACTCCCTGTCCCCAAAGAGCCATATTCTCTCTCATTATCAACATCACTCACCAGAATGGTGTTTTTTACTATGGATAAACCTACATGGACACATCACAGTTACTCAAAGTCCATTAGGGTTCACTCTTCGTGTTGCACACTTTAAGGTATAACGGCATTTATCCACTGTATAATATCATACAGAGTTATTTTCACCACTCTAAAAATCCTCTGTGCTCTGACTATTCATCTCCACCTCCTCTCCCTGCCCTTGGCAACCACTGACCTTTTTGTCTCCATAGTGTGTCTTTTCCAGAATGTCATTCCAAATTGGTCTCTTTCAATTAGTAATATGCATTTAAAGTTCATTCATGTCTTTTCATGGCTTAAAATCTCACTTTCTCTTAGTATTGAATGATATTCCATTGTCTGGATGTACCACAGTTTGTTTATCCATTCGCCTACTGAAGGATGTCTTGGTTGCTTTCAGGTTATAGCAATTATGAATACGGCTGCTAAAAATATCTTTGTGTAGGTTACTGTATAGAACTAAATTTACAACTCCATTGGGTAAATAGCAAGAAGCATAATTGCTATATCATATAGTAAGAGTATGTTTACTTTTCTAAGAAACTACCACATTGTATTCCAAAATGGCTGTAACATTTTGCATCCCTACCAATAGTGAATGAGAGTTCTTATTGCTCCACATCCTCACCAGCATTTGGTGATGTCAGTGGTCCAGAATTTGGTCATTTAATAGGTGTTTTTCATTTGCTTGTTTTTTTTAAGTGAGAGGTAGGGGCAGAGGAAGAGGGAGAGAATTGTTTTTGAAGATTTCATTTATTTAGAGAGAGAGAGAGAGAGAGAGAGCACAAGCAGGGGGAGGGGCAGAGGCAGAGAGAGGGATGAGGAGACTTCCTGCTAAGCAGGGAGCCTGATGTGAGGCTTGATCTCAGGACCCTGAAATCATGACCTGAGCCGAAATCAGATGCTTAAGTGACTGAGCCATCCAGGCACCCCGGGAGAGAGACAGATTCTTAACCAGGCTCCACGTCCAGCATGGAATCTGATGCTGGGCTCGATCTCACAACCTTGAGATCATGACAGCCAAAATCAAGAGTTGCTTAACATACCGAGCTACCTAGGCATCCCTTAATAGGTAGTTTTTAAATCTGCATCTCCCTGATGACATATGATGTGGAGCATCTTTTCATATGCTTATTTGCCATCTGTATATCTTTTTTGGCAAGCTTTTTATGAATAAGAAGCCCTAAAGATAACTGCTGGATCACCCCTTTAAAATTTTCAGATGCTCACTGTTCAGTTAGACAGATTAAAGTAGTTAGAAGCCAAACTGAATCATGAAGCTAAAGTTTCATTACTGCCAACCAGAGTACAAATCAAAAATAGCTTATTTATTCACAATCCAAGGTTTTTTTTTTTTTAAATCACTTATGTGTTAGCGGTGTCACAGAGCTTTAATTTGTGGCAGGTTGAAGCAAGCTTATTAAGAATGTTAGTTACCAAGTGCACATCCACTTGTCTGGGCTAGCCCACTGCCACATTCTTGTAGCAGGGTTAAATAGCAGTTTAGTCACCTCATTAAAAAGAAAAAAGCACACTGTTAAAAAGGAAGTGACTAATAATACTCTGGAACCAATGGAATGGAATATTATAAGACATGTGGAGGTCAAGATCAATTATCTACAAAACTCTTGTGTAAACAACTCAAAAACTGTGTTCTCTTCCTGGCCTTGCTGTATTAGAGCCCTCAACTGATTTGGCAAGTTGGTAAGGTTTAATGAAATAAATACCAACAGTAGCAAATTCTGAGGCTTTCTGCTGTGTACAAAAACAAGAACGCTATCATGCAAGCAAGCCAAGTTGAAAGAAACAAGGATGGCTGCTGTAGATGGCTTCAATTTATACTCATGTGGTATTAGAGTTGTAAGGGTCTTTGGATTCATCAATTGCTGACATCCCAACAAGGAGACCACAGATTTTTTTTTTTTTTTTAAGAAGGCACCACACCCAGCATGGAACTCAATGAGGGGCTTGAACTCACATGAGATCAAGAGTTGGATGCTTAACCAACTGAGCCATCCAAGCGCCCCAGAGACCACAGATCTTTAAGTCTTAGCTGAAGTAAGTGCTGCCGCCATACTATCTCCATCAAGCATCCCTTGCTCCATTCAAAGTTAGTAATGGGACTCTCCTGAGAGTTTATCACCAGCCTACTCTCAAGCATCTTCCATCAGTAGCCCCATCATCTCTAACAGATTCCAAATGAAAGGTAGTTTCTTCTCACAAGAAGATCAAGTCTAATACTACTATTTAAGATATAGAGAGGTAAAGTTGTTTGCCCCAAGTCACAGCTTAATGATAGCACAAGCATGTTTTCTTGACTCTTAACCTATTCTTCAAAGATGTTATAGCTAGTTGCAAAGTACTATATTTTGTTTTAATTATCCCAAGTTTCTAAAACAAATTTTTTAGGAAATTTATATGAAAATAATTTAAAATGTTCCTGACTTGTTTTTTTGTTTGTTTCTCTTAATCTGACAGACACAGGAAAAGATGTTCAACATGATTAATCATCAGAGAAAAGCAAATCAAAACCACAATGATATACCATCTCACACCAGTCAGATGGCTGGTATCAAAAAGACAAAAAATAACAAGTGGCAAAGAAGTGGAGAAAAGGGAATGCTTGTGCATTGTTGATGGGAATGTAAATTGGTACAGCTACTGTGGAAAACAGTATGGGGTTTCCACAAACAAACAAATAAATAAACCAAACACCTAAAAATAGAAATGCCTTATGAGCCAGTAATTCCACCTCTGGGTATTTATCCAAAGAAAATGAAGACACTAATTTGAAAAGATATAGGCACCCCAATATTTATTGCAGCATTATTTATAATAGCCAAGATATGGAAGTTACCTAAGTGTTCCTCGATAGTTGCATAGAAAAAGGAGATGTGGCAAATATATATACAATGGAATATTAGTTATAAAATAGAATAAAATCTTGCCATTTGCAACATGAATGGGCTTAGAGGGTATTACATTAAATGAAATAAATCAGACGGACAAATACCAAATGATTTCACTTATACATGAAATCTCAGAAATAAAACAAAGGAACCAAACAACAATAACAACAACAACAACAAAAAACAGATTCATAAATACAGAGAACAAACTAAAAGGCAGGGAGTAGGGGGATGGCTGAAATAGGTGAAGAGGATAAAGAGGTACAAACCTCAGTTATAAAATAAATAAATCACAGGGATGAAAAGTACAGCATAGGGAATATAGTCGATATAGTTGATAATAATGTAATAACTTTGTATGGTGACAGACAGTAACTACACTTTCGGTGAGTATTTTGTAATGTATATAATTGTATACCTGAAACTAATATAATATTAAATGTCAACTATACTTCAATTAAAAATTTTTTAAAAAGAGGGGTGCCTGAGTGGCTCAGTGGGTTAAAGCCTCTGCTTTCGGCTCAGGTCATGATCCCAGGGTCCTGGGATCCAGCCCCACATTGGGCTCTCCACTCAGCGGGAAGCCTGCTTCCTCCTATCTCTCTTTGCCTGCCTCTCTGCCTACTTGTGATCTCTGTCAAATAAATAAATAAAATCTTTAAAAAAATTTTTTTTTAAAAAAGAAAAAAAATAATAACTTGAGACTGATCTTTGAGGAAATGATTGTCAAAATAAATAGCATTTCTTAATGCAGTGGTATGCAGAAATGCCTTAGCAAAGCAACGTATTTGTGGCACTCTTAGATAACCACACTCTCAATTGTAAGCTATATAAGCTGGGCATCTAGGGTCCTCAGTGAACATTTTCAGAGGACAATTTTCAATTAAAAAATTACGTTATAATACTTTTAATTTATTTATTTGGTTCCACTTAACCAATAGTTAGTGTCATATGTGAATATTCCCAAGATGTGAACTATAGCTTTGACAAGTTGTAAATTCTATGTAACATACTTAAATTGCCTTTTTGAACAAAGAATAAATTTATTAAAAGTTTTGAAAATATTTTTAAGATTATGTTGGGGTTCTTAGAAACATGGAGAATCACTTTATGATACTTTTCTACATTATAACTGCCCACCTTCATACTGTCTGCACTGGTCCAACATTTTCCAGCATTCTATCAAAGACAGGTTGCTCAACACAAAAAAGTTTTCCTTTTTTAAAGTCTTCTATTGCATCCCAGTTCCTAAAACTAGGCTACACCATAAGGAGATAAAGATTTACCCATTGCAGCAGAATTAACAAATTTTCTAAAAAAGATATACTTTAATAAAATGAAACATTCAGACAATAACAACATTCTTGCATTTTTATTTGATTCTAGTGAGTATACTAGACAAGCTTCTGAAGTACTTCAGAATACTAGAGTACTTCTGAAAATTAAGTTATATAAGAATATAGCCCTATCAGACCAGCCTAATACTGCCTACTGGCATAATTTCTCTCACACCTATTTAGCGAGAATGGTTAGATTTACCTCTATAAAGATACTAGCTCAGGCAGGCAGACTAGTTATTATTTGCAAGACAACTGTAAGCCAAGGAAGCTATTTCAGTCAGAGGGGGAGATGAACCATGAGAGACTGTGGACTCTGAGAAACAAACTGAGGGTTTTTGAGGCGGTGGGGGTAGGGAGATGGGTGAGCCCGGTGTTGGGTATTAAGGAGGACACGTATTGTATGGAGCACTGGGTGTGGTACATAAACAGTGAATTTTGGAACACTGTAAAAATAAAATAAGATTTAAAAAAATGAATGAAGAGTTCTGTTTTAAAGTCTGCTACTTTGCACAGGGGCCAATAATCCATGTTGTGAATTAAAATGGCACTTGTTTCTCAGTTCAATCTCTCTACAGCTCACTCATTTAATTGCTTATGAGCACCCTCTGGTGGAGGGCAGAAAAGAGAAAAGAACCTATTAAAAAAATCCACTGCTTCTGAAACTCACAGGACAGGTGAGGGGAAAGTAATCTGAAACGTGCAGATGTCTCTTGAACTTGCCCTTCTTCCCCATAATTACTTACAATTTAGAACTAGTTGCCAAGTAAGTTATATGAGCCATATAGTTACCCGGAGTCTATAACTTAATTATTCAATAAACATTAATGTTCCCATTATGTCAGGCACTTGAATACAGATAACCTGGCCTTGGATCCTGGCTTTGATATTTAATACATTTCTCAGGGAATGACCTTGACCTCATAAGACCCCATTTTCCTCATCTGAGTAATGGGAATAATATCTTTATTGACAGCATTAAAAAATATGATAAGTGAATAAGTGCCAAGTGTAGTGGACTTAATTAATTTTGCAACTAAAACAAAAACAAAAAGCACACACTTTGCCTTTGGCTCTTTCTCAGGAGATAGGATTATCATATAGGTGTTTTCAGATGCAATGCCCACTTATTTCTGTCTTTAAGAATTTAAACCTAGATGATAGTATTGGTATCAGATAAATGTTTAATAACACCTTAATGTCAACTACATTTAACTTAATTGACATGTGTTATGAAACATATATAGAACAGCCTAATATAATACTTAAACTTTTCTACATCAAGGGTATCCAGAAGATGTTGACTAATACTTAATATTTTCTTCCTAGGTGAACAAGCTAAGTTTATTTAGGGGTTTCTTATCTACTCTCAAGACCTTGTATGACATTGTTCTAAGTATCACCCAGTGGGGAGTATGCTTGTTTAGATATATTTTGGCTCTGAGTGCACCTAAGAGCGCATCTCTGACATTCATTACCTGTTTATGACAGTTTTTTTTTAAAGATTTTATTTATTTACTTGAGAGAGAGTAAAAGCAAGAGAGATCAGAGGGAGAGAGAGAAGTAAACTCACTGCTGAGCAGGGTGCCCGATGTGGGGCTTGATCCCAGGACCCTAAGATCATGACCTGAGTCAATGGCAGCCCCTTAACCAACTGAGCCACCCAGGCACCCCCATGACAGATTTTTAGAAGGACATTTTACAAGGGATGTCCAAAAGGGGAAACTTGCTACAGTTTTCCCATTTAATTCCTAAGAGATTAACTTAACCAATATTGAAGGAGAGGAAAACGGCCTGCGGCAAGTAGTGAGGTGGGGTTTGGAAGGGGGTGGATAGGAAAGAAGTGCTCCTAACTGTTGCAGTGACTGTGGAAGACTAGTTAAGTCTACTTTCAGCTTAAATACATTTAACCAGCCAGTAAGCTACTCCTCCTTTGACACCACCATTAAAGCAAATCAAGTATTGTTCTTTTATGTCTTAAGGCTGCATTGTGGCCCTTTTAAGGCTTTCTCCCATCAATGCTGCCCATAGGCATATGATTCCATGTGTATAAAAATACTGGAGGGCTAATACACTGAAACAACACTGTACACAGATAAAAGGATGTGGATTAAAATTCTAACTCTGGGGGCATCTGGGTGGCTCAGTGGGTTAAAGCCTCTGCCATCGGCTCAGGTCATGATCCCAAGGTCCTGGGATCGAGCCCCGCATCGGGCTCTCTGCTCAGCAGTGAGCCTGCTTCCTCCTTTCTCTCTGCCTGCTTCTCTGCCTACTTGTGATCTGTCTGTCAAATAAATAAATAAAATCTTTATTAAAAAAAAAATTCTAACTCTGCCTCTTATTTATCATGTGACCTTGATTAACTCTCTTCTCTTAGCTTTATCACCTGTAAAATGAAAAAAAAAAAAAAAAACCATGAATAGGTGATTTCTAAGTTCCTTTATCTCACTCTGAACAAATTTTTCAAGGCCACTGCCTACCCATCTTTCCAGGCATTATCCCCTCACTACTTTTTTGTACTGTATACACATTTGTTTGCTCATTGAACCAAAAATATGCCTTGTACTTACCTACTCCTGGACTTTTGCATATGCCATTACTCTTGCATGGGTTTCCCTCCCCATTCTTTTCTACTTGTCTGTTTCATAGGTATGTTAGGATCATATGAGAAAGGGATCATATGAGCTTCAAAACTCAGCTCAATCATGCCCTTAAAGCCCCTATAACTTCCTAATCTCAAAATTTTCTCTGTCCTCTAAAATATCTGTTGTTGTTTCTTTTTTTAATTTTTAAAGTAAGCTTTAAGCCCAATGTGGGACTTGAACCCACAACCAAGATCAAGAGTCACACGCTCCACCAACTGAGCCAGCCAGGTGCCCTCAAAAACATCTGGTATCTTTCCGTAGTCAATCATGCCTTGTGAAACTTGACCAAATCTTCCAGAAATAAACATCTTTTATTCAGCCAGTTCCTGAGGGGAGGATCAGAATCCCAGGTGAGAGCTGAGTAGGAGGCAGTGCAGATTTTATAAACAGAGTCTTACACAGGTAGGTCAGGTTCTGGAATAAAGTGGTGAAAGCCTGGCCCAGGAATTGGACCCAACTGAAAGAAGGGCCAAATATCTAGGAATCAAAACTCTGTTATCCTACATTTGTGGAAGTCTGTCCAGGCAGCCCTCAGGCAGCAATACTGTTTCAACGGGTGCAGTGGATTAGAGGACATGCTGTTCTAGGAGACAAAAGGGAGAGAAAGTATCCCAATGGATAAGGAAGGAATCTCACCCCCCAAAATGCACTCCCATGTCTCCTTAATCATTTACACTTGTGACAACAAGTTTCTGGGGAAACCTGTGTCACCATAAGACAATTTCTTTGGCAATGATTGTCACTGTACTTCCTCAGAGAGGTATAAAAGAGTGATTATGAACTTAACTAAAGTCACACTGCCAGTATTTGAAATCCTGGCTCTGCTGGCTAATAGCTGTTTGACTTCAGACAACTCTCTTACCTTCTCAGTTCCTCAATTCCCTCCTCTGTAATGTTTCTAAGTTGTAAGATTGTTGTGAGGATTAGAGAGAGAGTGTGTGTGTATTTTATATAAATATACAAATATATATGTATATATATATATTTGGCAGGGAATTTGCTATATAACTCTGGGGAGTAGACAGAGAGTACTAAACTTGTCTTAAGTAGAATACAAAATGCAACATTATTCATTCACTTAACTAATAGTTACTGAGCATCCACAAGGAAATCAGCTGAGTGCTAGGGATACAGCCAATAAGAAATAGTTTTCTTTTGATGAAGTTAATAACCATTAGTTTGTGAATAAAGTATATACCACGTTACCTCTATTTTATCCTGCTGTATCTAATCTTTGTTATCTCCTTAGTGAAAATGTACCTGGCATAGTTTGCCAAGTCCCATTCCACAGAAAAAAAGAAATGAGGTTCTTTTTTTTTTTTTAAGATTTTATTTATTTATTTGACAGACAGAGATCACAAGTAGGCAGAGAGGCAGAGGGAGAGGAAGGAAAGCAGGCACCTTGCCGAGCAGAGAGCCCAATGTGATGCGGACTCTATCCAGGACGCTGGGATCATGACCTGAGCGGAAGGCAGAGGCTTTAACCCACAGAGCCAACCAGGAGCCCTGAGGTTCTTATTTTTAACCCAAGAACACAAAGCTAAAAAACACAGCAGAGTCAAGATGAACATGTTATGTTGACTCCTACCTAACCCTTTTTATTTTATTTTTTTAATGACATCACCTTCACTTTAAATGTGAACCAACTGGCTAGCTTGTTAAGCCTCTAATTTATTGGGTGTGGGAACATGGTAAAGTTAAATTATGAAAAAAACTTAGAAGTCTCTAGATATCATTAGATCACCTGAAATCATAACTCTATTTCAAGGCATAGAAAGGCAATGAAAGAAAGAGAGCAGTGTATATTGCAAAATCCCAACTATTTTTTGCACTGTTAGCTTCTAAAGCCTGGACATTTGTAAAGAAAAATCATACTTTAACTCATCTATACTTCTCAGGTCAGACAAACATAGTCTTTATGTCATTTGGATTATTTTTAAGTAAGTTAAAGTATACTTTAAAAATACTACTGTCAAAGAAAATGACAATGGCTCGTGCTTGGAGAGCAGACTGTAAAAAGGTTTATCAAATCTTCCACTCAAAATATAGTACTGATATGCTTCTCCAAAGAAGTATATGCAGTAGTGTTGTTATGATGGCCTGCAGCTCATTCACATATATTATCCTGTTTCATATGGGTCAGTCCAATACTCTGAACACTTTTCAAAGTAACTGAAAACCAAACTTTCAAACATTAATTGTGAAAGTATTCTTTCCAAGAATGTAATTTTCTATACAATACTTGAGATTTCACACCAGAATGGATTACCAAAATAAGAATGAAAAAAAAATTTTCTTACCAAAACTAAATACCCAAAAGAAACCACATGTTAAAATAAAAACAAATACCTGTATTCCAACAATTTATATTTTATGACAATTATTATTGTTGTTATTATTTAATTAGGCTTATGAAAATATCTCTTGAAAGGTATTTAGCAGTTTAGGTTAAATGGGTAAAAAAAATCTATCTTGGGTGCAGTGTGTTCAGGTTATAAAAGCACCAGTGCTTATTTTATCTCCCCACAAAGTGTTGCTGAGATAATTACTGCTGACAGCTTTATTCAAGGTTCATTTCACTTTTTCTGCTATTTTTCTCTGGTTAGAAGTTCAACAGAGCCCATGGGAAGCCACACCCCTCACACCTGTTAGGCTTCTTCATGTTACGGAGGACCAGTATGGACATGTCACTTCAAATTAGCATTGTACCAGGGCGCTAACTGTGACAATTACTTATCACAGGTTTAACTTAAAAAAAAAAAAAAAAAAAAAAAAAAAGTAAGTTTCTAATTCAACCACAAAAACAGTGTCACAGAATGTAATTTAAACCTGTAAAAGCAGGTTGCATAAAGAACTTTAGAGAGCTGCAAAAAAGGTTCCCAGAGTCGAGCTTTGTGCTATATTTGAATTATGCAGGAATGCTCTGCAACTGAACATTTCCTTTAAAACAAAACCAAACCAAAAAAGTAAACAAGGAAGAGCCAGCAATTAATACCTTAAGCATGGGCCTCTCTAAGTTTTCTTTATGGTTCTCTCTCAAGCTTGAATATCTAATTCATTTTGTTGATTCTTTTTGTGTCATGTAACTAATTAAAAAACGAAATATCCGGTTTAAGCAGCTATTTCCAGATTTACCAAAGGAAATACATAGCTTCAAAACCAGGTAGGAAGGAAGTATTCTCTCCTAATATTTGTTGTTTTTTTTCCCACTTAAAACCAGAAAATTATCATTAGAGAGGGCAGACATTAACACAAAAAGAAAAAGGAAAAACCTCACGCTCTTAAATGTATTTTAAGGTAGTTATTATAAGCCTCTCCGTTTCAAGTACAAAATAATCTCAGAATTATGCCCCCTCTGAAAGACCTGGGATGGTTGGAGGTGGCTAATATGGACTGCTGTGAGGCTAATTGTGGATCTTGAGTTAATTACTCTCTCCTGATAAGAGATTTTAAGAATACATAAAATGGTCTTTACTCCATTTTTACTTCAATTTGTATTCAAGGAAACACTGAATGATGAAGGTTAAATTCCTGATACTTCACTATTTGCTGCTATTATTTAAATGAAGACCCAGAAAGTCTAGGAAATAAACATGTTCATATCATAATCAGTGCTAATATGCACTAACAAAACACAATGAATAGATGTATGTATTCATCATAACATGCACAATTTGACTAACAAATGCCTAGTGTCCATTACCTGGTCTAAGTTAAAAGGAATTCAGTGTTGTTTCACAAACACAAACCCATATGCATACACACACTAACAACTTGGTTGAAAGATATAAGCCAGAGCTTGTAGAAATTAACCTTGAAACAGAATCTATCAAACACTCATGAAAAGCAAAGGACAAAATAATGACACTGAGGAGGAATTCAGCAGAAGTGATTGCTTGTTTACAGGAAACCACATCCATTGATGAATCCATTGTAATTCTGTATGGCAATATAATTTCAGTATCTTAATAGTTCCACAAAATTTTAAAACCATCATATACATGGACAGTGCATTAGAAATGTATAATTTTTCTCAAGCCAAAATACAGAAGGAATAACTTATGAAAAAAAAACCCTCAAGATATTTTTCTAACATTTAGAAAGTCATTTATTAACAAAATCATATCAAGTCAACACAAAATATTGATTATAAGAATCCAGAATCTTATTAAGACAAGCTTTTTGCCTTATTCTATAATTGTAACATAGTCACAAAAAATCAAGACAGAATCTTTGGTTAGAAGATTTGGTTAGGGGCACCTGGGTGGCTCAGTGGGTTGAGCATCTGCCTTCAGCTCAGGTCATGATCTCAGGGTCCTGGGATCAAGCCCCACATTGGGCTCTCTGCTCAGGAGGGAGCCTTCTTCCACCTCTCTCTCCGCCTGCCTCTCTGTCTACTTGTGATCTCTGTCTGTCAAATAAATAAATAAAATCTTAAAAAAAAAAAAAAGGTTTGGTTAGCCAGCTTTTACTTCAAGCTGGCTCCTCATTTTAAGTATGATAAAGAGGTTCTGTTAGTGGAAAACCTCATAATTTTAGAGAGCTACAGTATTAATCAGTGGTGACTTTAGCTCATCATGACAGAATCCTCAAGTATGCAGGGATACATCTCAAGCCTGCTTTGTATGCATAAAGAGTACCAACCAGCCATTTGGCACATATCTAGTCAATAGTGGGATGCCATTTACCCCACAATACTGTGGAACTCTTTGGATAGCAAACATAGGAGCTCTGGATATTTTTCCAGCAGCATCTAATTCCTTGGCAAAACATAGGCAGTTATGCTAACAGCTCTGGTTGTACCACGTGGACATAGTGCTGCTGTGCATCTTGTCATGGCTTCTCTTCTTGGGAAACACAGAGTCTGAATATCAAGTTGGGCACAGCACCATAAATGGGTGCTATCTAGAAAAAAAGAATTTCACCTCAATGGCTAATCCGTGCTTGGCCCATTCCAGTCCTGTGGTTCTTCTCCTGCTCAACTCCTATGCCCTTATTATGAACCTTGAGAATTCTTGGTTTGTGGTTCAACTCTGCCTATGTCTCTGTTTAGGTATTTGACCCCAAGGCCCTTAAGGACACAAGCTGAATCTTAAAGTATCATTTTCAGCCTGCAAAGGGCTTGGCATGTTGCTTTGATAGGCCTGCCACATAATTAATGTCTATGACTTTAATTTACATGAGTACTTTTCCTACTTTCTTCACCAAGGTAAAATATGAAAGATATTTGTAATTTTCTAGAGAAATACATAATCTATCTAGGGGAAAAAAAAAACTTGGAAACCACTCCAAGTTGAGATAAGAAATACTAAAAAGTATCATCAGAGTGCTGATTAACCTCTAGGTCTGAGTGAAAAGCTTAATTAAGGTCCAAAAGGACTGATGTAAGATAGCAGGTTAAGTTTGATTCAGTAGTAACCAATGACCTGAAATCACCAGTCAAAAATAAGCAAAATATAGACCATTCAAAGCCAACATCAACATAATCTGAAATTAAACATTTTAATTTTTGATAAAACATACTATTCTTTCATACTTAATGTTTCTGTATAATTATCTTTGCATTCTAAGACATTTCATCTTGAAGGATTTCATAGGAATTAGAGTATTCAAATGTCATTTCAACTCTACTGTGTAATATATGATGGCTCAAATTTATGAGGATACATAATGTAGCTAATAAAAATGTTTTCAGATAGATATAAAAACTATCCAGTAATATATACTATACATAAAAATACCATAATACACTGTAAATTACAACTCACCTGTGAGTCATAATACATCAGCATTATTTTACTATTGTATTTTTTAGGACTCACACTGATAAATGCAAGAACCAGTAAGTTCTCCAGATCTCTCTAGATACATGTGCATATGTTTAGTCACTGGTTCACTGGATTCTTGTATACATGCACACATCAAGAATAATTTTTTGTATTAAAAAATGGGCAATTCCTCAAATTCAATAATCTTTCAAGAATATTTTGACACATGATAAAACAATGCTTTATTCCTGAGTCAGGCATGCTTTAGTGGGCAAATTCACACCTGCAGCACTTATTTATGTCAATGCCAAAAAAAGGTATAAAATGAAAGTTGTGATGAAGTGTTAACTCTTTAAAATAGACAGTAATCATTTCTGTGTGCTAATTACAAGCCTTATTTTCCAAATACTAATCAATCTGTAACTTTGAGCTGAATAAACTTACTGAAAGTACTACAGTAAAGAAAAAAAAAAGGAACCTTTAATGTGAGGTAACAAAACTTTTTAATGAACTAATTCATTTTTAGTGAAAATTTTTTTCCAGAAGCTAGGAATAAATCATTTTATACATTTATTTATTTACATTTTATACCAGGCACTCTATAAATTCCTCTATGAACTTCCCACTAATACAGGGGTTCTATGAGATATGAATTATTACCCCTGTTTCAGGAAACAGAAGTCCCAACAGATAATTGCCCCTGGTGGGGTTGAGATTTAATTCTAATTCAACTTGTTCGAAGTCTAAAATGTATATCAGTTCACCTATATGAAAGAAACTAACTTTTATTTAGCCAGACAATCCATATTCATTAACACATTCCATCCTAAAGTCACTAATATTCCCATATGACAGATGAGGAAACAAAGACTTAGTAAAACTGTCTAAAGCTACTTTCAGATCTTTTAATTACATGGTGACATGTATGTTTTTTAACATAACTTATTTGTCTGCTAAAGAAACCAAAGTCCAGAGGACTCACATGACTTGTCCAAGGTTAAACAGGTGGCAAGTTCAGAGGAGAGACTACGAGCTGGGCCTATTTGCTTCAATGTATCATACTCTTTTTCCCCCCACTTTGTCATTCAAGATATTCACACATTTCATCACCACCTAATCAAAAAGCTCCTTAAATGATGTCATATGAAATTTACCCCAGCTAAAATGACATTCAAACTTATTCAGCATAATAACAATAATATCACTCAAACTGAACCTTTTCCAATATCCTAACACTAAAACTTTTACTCAGTTATGGGCTGGGAGGAAAAAATACTATGCTATAGCCAGTCTTGGGTGAAGTATGCTTAGGAAAGAAGGATAACAAAGGCATCTTCTATAACAAAGGTATCTTCTTTGTTTTACCAACCCAGGACACATGGGTTCCTGGGGGCTTAAGAACAAGTAGGCTGCCATTTGGGACACACAAAGACAGCTCAGAGACAAGTGGCAGTGATTAACTCTCTACCAGAGTGGGATGTCCTTGGGGATACTGTGAGGAGAAGGGAACATGGCTTCTCTGGGGAACCTTTGAGACTATAACCGTGTATACCTGAAAGCAGTGGTAGTCACAATTGGGCCCAAATGAGAGGCAGCCTGGAGTTTCTCGCAGATTCTATCCTTATTTCCCAAATCTTCTTCTATGACCTCATCATCCTCAACTTTCTAAGTCCATACTGTACCATACTGTACACCTTAGTCTCATTAATATTATCTTTTCCTACATCATGACCTTGCTGCTCTTACCATCTCCCAACTACACCGAGTCTGTATTAAGTTTCACTCCCAAAGAGCCTAAAGTATCAACTACCTCAACAGATATACCAAGCCTGAACCAACCCCTACCAAGTAAAGAGCACTTGAAGACTTTGGTAAAGGATATTCTTTCATTTTTATTGTGGTATTTATAGGACAATGTTCCATTTTGATTGTACTTTAGAAAGCTCAGAAATTTTAGCTCAGGTTGAAAAATTTCTCACAGATCAGAAGATAAATGGCATTCTGGTGGTATAGCCAAACAGAAATGTCATGTTGTTCCATGGGAGGCATTCTGGTAGTCAAGTCAGAAGAACTGGATTCTAGTCCAGACTCTACCGCTTAATGACTTTCTAGTGTTTTTACCACAGTCATCTACCTCTCTGAGTCTGTTTCTTTATTTATAAGGGAAAAACAGTAACTCTTCTGCCTGATTAAGAGATTATAAAAGAGAGGAACTTGGGTGGCACAGTCAGTTCAGTGTCTGTCTCCTGGTTTCAGTTCAGTTCATAATCTCAGGGTCGTGAGATCAAGCCCCAAACTGGGCTCCATGCTCAGCATGGAGTTTGCTAAAGTTTCTCTCTCCCTCTTCCTTTGCCCCTACCCCCAGCTAAAATAAATAAATCTTTCAAAAATTATGAAAGAAAAATGAGTTAGTCTACACGAAACAATTTTAAAGCTGAAAAACAGATGAATGGTTTTATTCCTTCAACATTTACTAGGCTCATCCTATATACTACATAACATCAGCATTATCTTAACTTTAACTTTCCATATATATTCACCTTGATTGCCTTATAGGACCTCAAAGTAAAACTCAAGTGCCATATAGTAAGTAGATAGGCAACAGAAAATCTGACTGTTAAGCTGACCTTGATGATACAATAAGAACCCTAACTAGCCAAAGTCAAATGCATTGTAACTCCACCCTCTACACAGTGCCTAGATCCTGCAGCTGACCTCAGTCTTAACAACAACAGTAGAAGGAATCTACTATGCAACATGAATTTGACCCCACACATCTTTTCACTTTAAAGTCTGACCATTCATTTCTTCTAGTCCTGCTTCTCCTCTTATCACCCTGTCACTAAATATCAAGTATCTGTCTACAGACAGAGAGATAAAAAGAATAGTATCACTGCTTTTGAGGGGTCTACAAACAAGTAGTGAAACATACTTACACATAAGAAGTGTAAATAACTAATTTTACCAATATGGTTAAGTTCCCTAATAGAACAAGAGGAGGAAATGCCTAACTTTGCCTGAAGACTTTAAGGGCAAATGTCACAAAAGAGTGCCAGCTGAATTTAAGAAGGATAATTTGACTAAGGAGCAGGTCACAAGGAATGCAACCACTAAGGTGGTTTCTCCTAAGGAAGAAGAGAAAGAAATGGTATAAACAATGGCAAATGGCAAGAAAGAAGGCAACACATTTAAGAAACAAGTAATTTAGTGTTGTTGGAGGGCAGATAAGGTACAAAATAATGAGAGATACAGGTAGATAATTCTGATCATGAAGAGTCATTATCCTAGAGGAAACAAGAGATTTGAAACAAGGAGATAATATGATGCAAATACATCTAACAAAGCTATTTACACTGAAGAAGGGAGATGGACTAGGAGGCGTAAAAGAAGGAGACTTGAAATAGAGAAATGGGAGAAAATGATGAGAATATAAATAAACCACGGCAAGAATGACAGAATGACAGGGGAGACAGATCAATGGAACAAAAGAATGAGAGCTGAAATCATAATAATTCTTGCCATTTGTTTGCATAATTCTAATATCACAGCAAAATTTAATAATTATAATCTATAGCAACAAGAATCTATCTGCTTGGGTATAATGATATCAACTCCTTAACTTCCTTAGTGTGTTAAATTTTTTTTTAAAGATTTATTTATTTATTTATTTGACAGACAGAAATCACAAGTAAGCAGAGAGGCAGGCAGAGAGAGGGGAAGCAGGCTCCCTGCCGAGCAGAGAGCCCAATGCGGGGCTCGATCCCAGGACCCCAGGATCATGACCTGAGCCGAAGGCAGAAGCTTTAACCCACTGAGCCACCCAGGCGCCCCCTTAGTGTGCTAAATTTTAAGGTGTTTCCACATATATAGTCTTATTAAAACATTGCAACAATGTTGGGTAGTTGAAAGAATGGGAAATCGAGGCTAAGAAACATTTATTCATTCAACCAACATTTACTGAGCACCTACTCTCTTAAAGTATTAGATACCATGGTGAACAAAAATAGACATCTGTCCTTGTGGAACTTACAGTTTAAAGTGGGAAATAATCACTTAAATAAAATATGAAATCACAACTGTGGTAAATGCAAAGAAAGACTGGCTTCCATGAATAAATGGTTGATTTGGAAGAATGAGTAAGAATTATAAAGCACAGAGCTTTGGGAGAGTATGTCTGTTTCAGGTGTAGAGAACAACATTTGCAAAGGCTCAATGATGGTATATTAGAAGAACTCACAGAAGACCAGTGTAGCTAAAAAGCAAGAGACAGTATAATATAAGACAACACTAAAGAAGTAAGCAGAAATCAGACTATGCAGGGTCTGGTGAGTTATGTTAACAATGTTGGTCCTTATTTTGGATTTAAACAGAGAGACCACTTGAGCATACATATGTATTTTTAAAAAGAATAATCCTGATGTAGTATTAAGGGAAGGGATGTAGACTTGAAGGGAAGGTAAAGTGTATACAAGAGCCCAGTCTGTAGTCTTTTGCAATAGTCCAGATTCAAAAAGTTGGTATCTTGTATTAGGTGGTAGCACTGGAGATGGAAATAACTGAATGAATGAGAGATATATAGTGCTAAATTTGACAATAACTGAATATTTCTATAAAGCCAGCAAGGGAAAGAGAGGTACCCAGAGTAAATCCTATCTGACTTGTGAAAATGGACGGATAGTGATGCCATTAATGGAATCAGAGAATTTTAGAAGGGGACCAGCTATGGGCAGGAAAAATACAAATTCCATTTTGGTTATGTTGAAATTAAGGTACTATGGGACCTCTAAGGTGATAAGAAGGCTCTTCTGGAACTTACATGGGAGGACTGGGCTAGAAGTATAAATGTGTTAAACACCATTACATGGATGACAATTTAAACTATAGGTATGATGAGAATGCCTAGAAAGAACATACAAAATGAGACAAAATGAGTACATGGAACTATGCCCTAAGGAACTCAAATATTTAGTGATTCCAAAGGAGACCAAAAAGAAAGAAGCAGAGGCAGAGGGAAAACCAGGAAACTATGGTATCCTGGGAGGCGAGGAAAGAGCATTTCAGGAAGGAGGAGTTTTCAACAGGATCTAATGCTGCTGAGAATTAGTACTGAAAATAGCCCACAAATGGAAACTACCAAAATGCCTGTCCCATCAATAGTAAAACAGAAGAATAATGCAGAACATCTATACGATGGAGTATTATAAAGCAATGAAAATGAATCAAATATAACTACATATAAGAATATGAATGAATCTCATAAACATAAGGTTAAAGAAAAGGAAGAAAGGAAAAGAAAAAGCAAAGAATGACTAAAGAAGACAAACAGTATATGATTCCATTTACATATGTTGAAAACCTGACAAAACTAATTTAGGGTCTTAGTTTTAGATGAAGGTGACTTGAGAGGGCTTTCTGGATGTTGCAAATGTTCTCTTCCTTAGTCTGGATACTGATTACATAAGGTATTTACTTTATGAAAATTCACCAAGCTGTACATTTATGAGGTGTACAATTTTCTGAATGAATGTATTTCAATTAAGATGTTTTTCTTTTTTTCTAATACTGTTAAGAAATCAAGTAGAGCTACAATGAGAATTGAGAGGGCAACTTGGTTTAGTAACATGGCAGTCAATGGTAACTCAAGAAAAGCTATTCCAGTGGAGAAATGGATTAAAAATGAGAGTAAAAGGCATCAGTCAAACAGGAAAAATGGAGATGGTAAATACAGATAACTCTTTTTGAATTTTTGCTGCATAAAGTAGGAGAGAAAGTAGTAAAGTTGGGGAGGATTTGTTTTTATATGTATATGTATATTTGTTTTTATGGTGTGTATGTGTGTTTCTTTTAGGATGAGAGGCTTTTTGTGCTTAAATGTGGATAGAATATCCAGCCCAACGATATTAGCTAAAATTCTAAAGAAGAGATCATTGATAATGTATAGTTTAGAGAAGACAAATGGGAATGGGGTACAGAGCACATGTAAAGAGATGATCTTGTACTCAGCTTAGATAAGAATCCATATTTTCTGACCTCTAACTCCAGGGCTTTTTCTATACACAGTTACCTGATTTCAAAGTGTGGGATTACAAAAGTGGCAATTTTCTTATGTTCAGTGTAAAGGAGCTTCCGATTTTTAATCCTGTCTCTGTGGACTTGGACAAGTTTTTAAATAACTAACCATAGTATCTTACTTCCATGTTTAAAATGGAAATGACGTTTGATATCATTTCTGGAATTTTATGGATCAATTGGTAAACCTTCAGCTATGGCTTTACAGATGAAAAAGGCTAGAATGATGATACCTTCCCCTTGAATGTTAAAAGCTTGTGTGTAAATAAAGTTGCTAATTGTCTACAGATCAATGAATCTAAAAGATAAAGAATTGGCAGACGTGGTACACACAGTGGTCTTACTTTACAGTAAATTATAGAAAGATCTAGTTTCCATTTTCCCCCTCACATTCCATAAAAGTAGAATTCTTGACACTATGAATGCTCATCTGTGAGCTACTCCACATTGAACATAATGCTATGGTGAAGAAGAGAGATGACAGACAGGTTTTCACAGATGTCCTGTCATTCATCTACCTCTGCCATTATGAGAGGCATACAATGTGGTAAGGCCATGAACTCTGTTCTACTTGGGTTCTTATGAGGTCATAAGAATATGCCTCAGTTTGTCCATGTGTAAAATGGGACAAACAATAAACTTCACCTCCTACAGTAGTTAGAAAGATTGAGTTATATTTTTATACATTGCTAAGACTAGCACCTTGTGTATAGTATTTTTAAAGTACTATCTAACGTTATTATTCCCAGAGAGGTCTAAGATGAGCTCAAGGCAAAGGGACCAATCTTATGGAAGAAACAGATTCTTTAAGGAAAATATCTGAATGTTCATAATAGGTGAGGTTGAAGAACTATGTAGGGAAGGAAAAATAAGAACTTGGGATTTAGGATTCATAAGGAAATTCCTTTTGGTACAGTGGCAAGACATAGCCTTTAGAGTCAAACCTAGGCCAGGATCCCCCTTCTACCAGTTCTTCTCTGGTGCATTGTTGGACAAGTTACTAAATGACTCTGAGTCTCAGTTCCTTCACATGTAAATAAGGAATAGTAATATCTACCTTTCAGGATTGATTAATGAGAATATTAGGAATAAAATATATAAAGCCCCAACAAGGTGCTTAGAACAAAGTAGGAAATGGCTATTATTCCTGTTATTACTATTTTTGTTAATAACAAAATTATAGAGGTGAAGAGAAATGGTTATATTTCATCTAGACTTTCCTTTTTTTTTTTTTTTAATTTCCTAGGGGTCAAGCCACAAATGTATTCCAGTTTTAACTGTAACATTTTCTTCTTTACTATTATTAAGTAATCTCTATGCCCAACAAGGAGCTCAAACTCATAACTCTGATATCAAGAATTGCATGCTCTACTGACTAAGGCAGCCAGGTGCCCCAGTTTTAACATATTTCATATTAAAATAACTAAACTTCAATTTCTGGAAGTTATTTGAAATGATTTTGCTGTAAAATTTGATGTCACACTGTAAAAGGCCAATTTTCATTAAATTGTTTTTGAGTTTACAGTCATCTGAAAATAGATAAATATCATGATGAAATTTTTGCTTCTGAATTCAGGAAACAAGTAATTATGTTAATAAAAAGAAACAATTCCCTGAATGTAATAGCCATTTTAAACATGGAATCTTTACATTTTTTGAAAGACTATTATGCCCTTTTCCCCAACCTACAGGTCTTATTTTTCTGGTTTGTTTTGTTTTTTGTTTTATTAATAATTATAAGCTGATATTTATCAGTTCTAAAACATGTGAGGAGGATATGGTCCTCCTTAGTGGATAACTAAATTTTAAGAGACTCCTAAGTGGATAACCACAGCACAGAAAAGCATATCATATAATAATACAACTCTTACAAATCTTTCTTCTCTCTTTCTCTTATTTAATATATCAAAGAAGATGACTGATTAAGCTAACTGTAAAAAGTAAGAAATGCAATTAACACCATGGAGTAACACATTGTTAATAAAGGTCTACCAAATATCATTTGAAAATGTCATATTTATTTGTCACTAGTCTGAAGGTTACCCTTTTTTGTCTGAATTACAAATATTTGAATTTTATGACAGTTGAGTTTACATCTGCTCTAAATGAGACTGAAAGGTTAGAAACAAGTAACACAAATCAGATCTCCACCTTTTCAATTGTGTACCTAATCCAAGATAACCAATTAGATGTTTTAGGCCAAATTTTTCTTCTGGGTCTTCATTCATATGCTATCCATATGCCTGTTCACCTAGCAAGGTTCACTAGCAATTTACATATCAGGGAATACATCTATTCTTCTTCATCTCTTCAGATTCTCCAGTTACCTCTCTATTTCAGCTCATTGTTTGCTTCCTGTTTAACTGTGAAATTACATTTAAATTTAAGGGGTAAAGTATGCAAATGCTTAATACCTTCCTTCAGATTTGCATGGTTTAATTCAGGTCAGTGTTCCTGCTTCTTCTTGGTGTTTTTTGTTTGTTTTTGCCTCTTTTCAATAACATCAACTATACAGACAGTGGTTTCCAGCTCTCATGGCTTCTCATACTTAGCCATTGTTACTGGAGTTCTCCTTACAGAATTAAGACTATTAACTCTCCTAGCTTCCAGAGTCTAGGGGGGAAAACATGGCTTCTTAGGGCATCTATATTCTTTCCAGGTAAGATTCTATTTTCTCCAGCAATTTCTTGATCTGCCCACCCCTTTCCCACACTACCATGCTCTATCATCAACAGTGTTTTCTTCTGAACTTGAAGCACTTTATATAAGCTACTATTTATAAAACATTCATTTTTAATTATTCCACTGCTGAGAATACTGAAAAGAAATTAAAGTAACTCAGAGTATGCAAATATAGCTCTTCACCTCTAAAACAGCAAGAAGTTGAGGAAATGGTTTCAAAATGAGAAAATGATACACAGAAATGGAAGATAGCTTCTAAACTTTGAGATGGAATGGCTAGCATGGTTCACAAGCAATTTAGAAGTCAGATGCATTTACCTATTAAGCAAGTGCCTAACTATATCATCACTAATAACTTAGAATATCCAAATTAATTTGTTATAGTTGGAGAACATGTATTTGTTCTTTAAAGTTTTATTTGTAGTATCAGTCCTGTATTTTCTAACCTGTTATAATTAATTCAGTCCTCTTGCACTTCAAAATCTCCACAATAATAAGAACTTTATCAGGCTGGTGTTGGTATGAAGTGGCACAGCAAACTGAAATCCCACCGGGAGCAGTCCACAGACTTCCCTTCTAAGCAGCAGAAAGCTGTTATCATTTTCTGAATTACAGGAACTATAAAAGGACACTCTACTCAAGCTGCCGCTGAATGTCACCTGAAAAGCAATCACAAAAGGGCTCTGTCTTGGCTTATCTCTGAGCTCTGTCACTACGGCAACCAGCAGGGAATAAGTATCTGTGGGTCTATGAATTTCAGAATCCCATAAAAGCCAGGGCTAAAAAGGCATGTGCAGCCTCTCAGAGATTGACTGCATTAATACATTAGCAAATACTGTGAAACACTGGATAAATGTCAGCAATTATGGAAAAAGCGTCTAATAACGATATTCGTTGCCTGTCAAACCCCCGTGAGGTTTGATATGTAACTGCCACTCAAAGCTGTCTGTAATTTTATCTCTTTTATACATCTGAATCCACAGCATTCAAATTTGTACTTTGAAAGTAATAAACTGTAAAGCAGTTCATTCCGTGCTGATCACAACTGTCAACAAACATACAATAAAAGAACAAAAAGACTTTCATTGGCTGTGGGAACAATCAGGACCAACAATCTCTTGTAGATGTTTATCCAAAAAAACCCTTATATATTATACAAGTAGAATATTAAACAATGTCATGATGTGGGCCAGCAATTGATATGACTATTGATTAAGTCACCTTGAACTAAAAAAGCTACTTATCATGCACAAAGTTTCATTTTAAGCCTCTCTTTCTGTCGGAAAATTTATAGGAATTTAGCAAAGTGAACATAGTTGCAAATAGCCCTTTTCTTTGCACACCAAAAAATGCCATGGAATCTCTGTCAGCTCCGAAACAGGTTACAATGCTATCTTCACTACCTTTCTCAAACAGAGAATTATAGGCAACTGATTATTTAAAACCCAAGAGTCTAAAAGCATGACTTAACAAGCTAGGAACATTATTCTCCAGATTCATATTGCTCAAGAAAATGACTTATTAAGAAACCTTATCACATATGTTACAGCTGTTCAAATGCAAGAGACAGCATGTTAACTTGCAAACACAAATGCCAGAGATTAAGTAGTGAACATATGTATTATAAACAACCTTTCTTTCTCAGTTATAGAATAGGGTCAAGTACAAGGGTTCCAATAAGACCTTTCTCAATAACGAGGAAAAGAGCTTGGTTTCTTGGAAAAGAGCCGTGAAACCTCTGAAGAAAGCAGTAAAATGTATTAGAGTACTGGGCTATTAGAGTCCTGGGCTAGCAGTTATTTATTGCAATTTAGAGGCAATCACTTGACTTTTCAGAGTTACATTTAATGTAAACACATGAAACACTTACTGTATTTTATGCCGGGGCAATGCTAGGCACCTGAGACACAAAGATGAATATGATCTGCTTCCTGCCCTCAAAGAGTTCATAGTCTTATAGATCAAAGTGTAAATAAACAAATTCATTATTAAAACTACTCTAAGGGAGAGGCTCAGTGGGTTAAGCCTCTGCCTTCGGCTCAGGTCATGATCTCAGGGTCCTGGGATCGAGCCCCACATCGGGCACCCTGCTGAGAGCTCTCATTGGGATCTCTGCTCAGCGGGGAGCCTGCTCCCCCCTCCCTCTGCCTACTTGTGATTTCTCTCTGTCAAATAAATAAATAAAATCTTTTTTAAAAAACCACTCCAAGGGATAGTTAGAAGGAAGAAGTGTTTTGAAATAACACTAAGGAAAATTATAATACCAAATATATTCTACTGTATACTATTTCTATAAAAAATTTTTACTTATAATTTACCACTTGGCTCAAATGAGATCATATATATGAAATAGGCTTTGTAAACTAAAAATAACTATGTAAGTGTCTCTTAATATGCTTACCTAGCACTATATTAAGCAACTATTTTGTAGAAAAATAGAGTATTCTGAACATCCCCTGCCACATTAATCATATGGCTATTATTCAAGAACACATACATATACAAATCAAAGTGCTACAGTGAAAACCAAAAATTCAATTACACTTAAAGACACATAAACACTAATCTAAAAAGGAAAATAAAGACAAATTTTGTTTTTCTGTTTTTGCCTTTTATTGAATAATTGTTACACTTCAAACCAGTATTAGTGCAATTCTAGAAAAAATTTGGATATTTAAAAATTGAAACTATCTTGGGAAACATGAAACACAAGAAATAGCATCGTACAAGATAAGGCCCATGGCATCAGGGAGGGAGCAGATTTGGAGATGAATAATGGGTCTACATTTTGCCTTCTCATTTATCACTTATGGTTTTAAACCGACATATTCATCATAATCCACTATTAAAAGTAGAACTTACAGGTGCCTGTGTGGCTCAGCTGGTTAAGTGACTGACTCTTTTTTAACATCTTAATTTTATTTTTTTCAGTGTTCTAAGATTCACCGTTAAGCAACTGATTCTTGATTTCAGCTCAGGTCATGATCTTAGGGTCATGAGATCTGAGCCCCTCAGATCAGGCTCTACACTGGGCGTGAAGCCTGCTTAACATACTCTCTCTCCCTCTCCCTTGCAGTATTTCCAACTTTTCCATTATTATTATAGTTATTTTTTTAAGATCTTATTTATTTATTTGACAGAGAGAGAGAGAGAGAGAGATCACAAGTAGGCAAGCAGAGAGAAGGGGAAGCAGGCTTCCTGCTGAGCAGAGAGCCTAACGTAGGGCTCAATCCTGGGACCCTGAGATCAAGACCCAAGCCGAAGGCAGGGACTTAATCCACTGAGCCACCCAGGTACCCCATTATGGTTATATATGATTAGTGATTTTTGATGTTACTATTATAATTGTTTTAGGAAACCATGAACCACACCCATATAAGGCAGTGAAATTAACTGGTAAATGTTATGTATGTTCTGGTTGCTCGACCAATGAGCTTTTCCCCACCTCTCTCCCTCTCCACAGGCTTCCCTATTCTCTGAGACACAATACAGAAATTACACCAATTAATAATCCTACAATGGCCCCTGAGTGTTCAAGTGAATGGAAGAGTTGCATGCTTCTCACTTTAAATTAAAAGCTATAAATGATTAAGCTTAGTGAGGAAGGCATGTTGAAAGCCAAGATAAACCAAAAACTATGCCTATTGCACCAAACAGTTAGCCAAGTTGTGAATGCAAAGGGAAAGCTCTTGAAGGAAACTAAAAGTGCTATTCCAGAGAATATATGAATGATGAGAAAGTCTGAGTGGTCTGGGTGGAAGAACAAACTAGCTACAACATTCCCTTAAGTCAAACTGATCCAGAGCAAGACCCTTTCTTCAATTCTGTGAAGGCTAAGAAAGGTGAGGAAGCTGAAGAAAAATGTGAAGCTAGCAGAGGTGAGTTTGTTAGGTTTAAGGAAAGAGGCCATCTCCATAATATGAAATTGCAAGGTGAAGTAGCAAGTGCTGATATAGAAGCTACGACAGTTATCTGGAAGCTCTAGCTAAGGTAATTAATGAAGGTGGCTATACCAAACAACAGATTTTCAGCATAGACCAAACAGCTTTATACTGGAAGAAGATGCCATCTAAGTCTTTCATAACTAGAGAGGAGAAGTCAGTGCCCACTTTAAGGCTTCAAAGGACAGGCTGACTCTTGCAAGGGGTTAATGCAGCTGGTGACTTTAAGGTGAAGTCCATGCTCTTTTACCTTTCTGAAAATCCTAGGGCCCGTAGGAATTACACTAAATCTAATCTGTCTGTACTTTTTACATCAAACAACAAAGCCTAGATGAGGACATAGCTGTTTACAACATGGTTTACTGAATATTTTAAGCCCACTGTTGAGACCTACTGCTCAGAAAAAAAAGATTTCTTCCAAAATACTAGTGCTCGTTGACAATGTTCCTGGCTACCCAGGAGCTCTGATGAAGATGTACAACAATAGTAATGCTGTTTTCATGCCTGCTAACACAGCATCTGTTCTGCAGCCCATGAGTCAAGAAGTTCTTTTGACTTCCAAGTTTTATCATTTAAGAAATCCATTTTGTAAGGCTATAGTTGCCACAGATAGTCATTTACCTGAAGGATCTAGGCAAAACAGATCAAACAACTGGAAAGGATTCACCATTCTAGATACCATTAACAACATTCCTGATTTGTGGGAAGAAGTCAAAATATCAACATGAACAAGAGTTTGGGAAAAGTTGATTCCAACCCTCATGCCTGATTTTGAGGGGTTCAAGACTTCAGTGGGGGAAGGAACCACAGATGGGGTGGAAAGAGCAAGAGAACTAGAATTAGAAGTAGAGTCTGAAGATGTGACTGAATGGCTGCAATCTCATGATAAAACCTGAACAGATGAGGAGTTGCTTTTTATGGATGAACAAAGGAAATGGTCTTGAGAAGGAATCAACTCTGGTGAAGATGCTATGAAGACTGTTAAAATGACAACAAAAGATTTAGAATACTACATAAGCTTAGTTGATAAAGCAACAGCAAAATTTGAGAGGACTGACCCCAATTTTGACAGAAGTTCTACCGTAGGTAAAATGCTATCAAACAGCATCGCATGATATAGAGAAATCATCCATGAAAGGAGGAGTCAATAAGTACAGCAAATTTTATTGTTGTCTTAATTTAAGAAATTGCCACAGCACCCCCCCCAACCTTCTACAACCACCATCCTGATCAGTCAGCTGTCATCAACATCAAGGCAAGACCCTATACCAGCAAAAAGTTTATACTTGCTAAAAGCTCAGATGGTGGTTAGCATTTTTTTTTTAGCAATAAAGTATTTTTTAAAGATTTCATTTATTTATTTGACACAGAGAGAGATACAGCAAAAGAGGAAACACAAGCAAGGGGAGTGGGAGAGGGAGAAGCAGGTTTCTCACTGAGCAGGGAGCTCAATGTGGGCCTCGATCCCAGGGTCCTGGGATCGAGCCCCACATCAGGCTCTCTGCCCATTGGGGAGCCTGCTTCCTCCTCCTCTCTCTCTCTGCCTACCTCTCTGCCTACTTGTGATCTCTGCCTGTCAAATAAAAAAAAAAAAATTAAGGTATGTATTTTGCAACAGACTACAGTAGGATGTAAACATAACTTTCACGTACACTATGAAACACAAAAATTCATTTGACTCGTTTTATTGCTATATTTGCTTTACTGCAGTGGTCTAGAACCAAACCTATGACATCTCCAAGGTATGACTGTATTTCTTTATGCAGTAATTTGTAGTTTTCAATGTACAAATCTTGCATATATTTTGTTAGATTTATCTTTAAGTATTTCATGTTTTTGGGTGGAATCATGAATGATATAATACTTCAAATACTCCATCTTCAATGTTTTCTTTGGTGTCATGTAGTTTTTTTTGTTTGTTTCGTTTTGTTTTTGTATATTAATCTTGTAGGCTCTGCCCTTGTTAATTTCACTCGTCACTTTTAATAGCTTTTTTTGTTGATTATATTGGACATACAGAGAAACAAACTACTAAACACTCTGTAAAAGAATAAAGATAACTTACATAAATTATAAAATATGCAAGTTAATTTTGTTTTGGTCAGATATAATACACTTGATTGCAGTCCCTAAAATTCATTAAGACTTTATTTATGGTCCAGGCCATGATCTATGCTGGTGAACATACCATGTACACTTGAAAAGACTGTATACTCTGTTATGTTTAGTAAAGTGTCTATAAATTTCAATCAGGTCAACTTGGTTAAGAGTGTTGCTCAAATCTCCTATACCCTTATCTGTCATTTTCCTATAACTGCTGAGGTAGGAATGTACAATCTCTAAGTATAATTGTGAACTTGTCTATTCTTTTGGTCCTGTCAATTTTTATTTTATGTATTTTGAAACTGTTATTAGGTGCATACACATTTAAGACTGTTATATCTTCTTGAACTGTCTTTTCATTCATTATGAATGACTCTTTTTAGTCCTGGTAATATTTTTTCTGTACTCTGATGTTAAAATAGTCATTATAGCTTTCTTATGTTTAGTGTTTGTAAATATTTCCCCATTTCATTGATGTCTAACTTATTACTGTCATTACATTTAAAGTATGTTTCTTATAGGCAGCATACAGTTGAGTCTTGGTTTTAAAAATTCATTTTGACAGTCTTTGCCCTTTAATGTACAGACTGTTTATATTTATTGTAATTATAATGTGGCTGGATTTAAATCTTTCATCCTGCTATTTGTTTTGTACATATCCCATTTTTCCTTTTTCCTGCCTTATTCTGGATACTTTTTTTTAGTATTCCACTTAATCTATCTTAACAGCTTATTAACTATATTTTTTGTCTTTTTTTTTAGTGGTTGCCCTAAGGTTTACAATATGCATCTTTAATATAAGACTATCTTCAATTAATATTATATCACTTCATGTATAAGAAGGAATGCTACTACAAATCTATTGTCTTTCATGCTATTGTTGTCATTTATTTTATTTCTATACATGTCCGAAAGTCAATATTAGTTATTTTTTCTTTAAATAGTTATCTTTTAAAGAAACTAAAAACATAAGGAAAAATTGTCTTTTATATTTAACCACATTTTACCATTACTAGCACTCTTCACTTCTGTACAGATCAAAGTTTATTCTGGTGTCATTTTCCTCTTGCCTAAAGAACCTCTTTTAATATTTCTTATAGTGCAGGTTTGCTGGCTCCAAATTCTCTCAGTTTTTGTTTAAAAAAGTATTTTTCCCTCAGTTTTGAGAGATTATTTTCACCTTCTAGAGAATTCTAAGTTGTCCTTTTTTTTAAATTTTCAGTATTTAAAAAATGTCATTCCATTGCTTTTTTAGCTTGCATTGTTTCTGATGAGAAATCCAGCATCTATATTTGTTCCCTTGTGTAATCCGTGTTTTTTTTTTTAATTCTTTCTGCTTGAAATTTCTTTCTCATTATCACTTGTTTTCAGCAATTTGACAATGATACTCCTTAGTGTAGAAATCTTTGTGTTTATCTTTCATGGAGTTCCTTGAGCTTTTTGGAGCTGTAAGTTTTATAGTTTTCATCAACTATGGAAAAACTTTAGAGATTATTTCTTCAAATCTTTTCTTTCCCTTGAGGATTCCAACTGCCTGTTTGTTGGAAAATCAACTGCTTGATTTTGCCCTAGAGGTCACTGGTACTTTGTTCATTTATTCTTGTCTTTTTTTTCTCTCTGTCCTTCAATTAAGATAGTTTCTAATGTTATATATTCAAGTTCACTGGTCTTTTCTTTGGCAGTTTCTAATCTGTTATTAAGCCATCCAGTGAAACTTTCATTTCAGATATTATATTATCTCTAGAATGATATATTATTCCATCTTATATATTCTATTCTCCCCTCAGTAAGTTCATGTTTTTAATTCCTTGAGCATATTCATAATACTTATAATAGCTGAGGTCCCAACATACTAATTTCATTATCTAAATCACTTCTATTTCTTTTAACTAATTTCTCTGATTGTGGGCTAGGTTTCCCGGCTGTTCATATGTATAGTAACTTTGGACTGGATGCTGGACTCCGTTTCTTAGAGGCAATTTGCTAATTTGTTAATCAACTTGTTCCTTTTGAAGGTTGTTTTTTAGCATGTAAAATGGCAGTCCTAGAGTAGTCTTCACCCTAGGGGTTGTTTATTCACTCTGCTAAGGTGTGACTCTTCTGGAGGATATCTCCTGAATGCCCCAGGTAGTCACTGAGATGTCTCTACTATGGCTGGTGGGAACTCAGATTTTTCTCAGTTCCATGTGAGCTCAGAACTCTTTGTCTTATAGCTCTCAATTAATTGTTCTTTTTCCTGGCAGTCATCCGTTGTCCAGCCTCCTGGAATTTCACCCTATGCATGCACAGATTGATATTCAGCTAAACGCCATGTGGGACACTATGTAGATTTCTAGAATTTTTCCTCTTTTGGACTCTATCTTGCAAAAAGTCTAGCTGCCTTGATTTCCCTAAACACTGTCTCTTCACACTCAATAAAATAGCAAGTTCTGCTTTGGTTTCTTCTCCCTACTTTGGGATCCAGAAATTGCCCCCAGGCAGAATGTAAGACCACCATGGGACTCACGTGTTTCCTTCTTCAGAGTCCTGCACTACCTGTTGTTTAATATCTGAAAATAGTTATATACCACATATTTTAACCAGTCTTCTAGTTGTTTATAGAAAGAAGAACATTTTCATACCAGTTACTTTTTCATGGGCAGAACCAGTAGTCTACACGTTTGGGATTTTAATAAACTGAAATCAAGATTCACAGCATTGGATCATAGTGCTTGTAAATTTCCTGTTGGGGGATGTCTTGCTTCCATGTGTTTGCCCTCATATTTACTGAGTAAATATGTCCCTTGAATGTTTCATCCATCCTCCCGAATTTCTCACTCTCTGTTCAGGGTATAGTCCATTTCACAACTTTTCATTGCTTTTAAAATCAAACTTTCTTCTGCTTTTAAAGCTGTTCTTTCTGGCTGTTTAGTCTTTGCCTGTGTTATTTGTAAAAGACTCTGTATGTTGACAAGGGCAAAGAATGCTCTGAAGCTATGGAGTTTCACCACCATCAAAAGCAACATTATCTACACCCTTGCCAAATAAAGAAAAGAGCCAGTGAAGACATTCAAAGACTGCCTAAATTTGTCTGACCTAAGCCAGGCCAACGGAGTAATTTAATAGCATAAAATGGCTCTGAAGCTACCCAAAGAATGCTTCTGATTCTGCATGTGTATGTGATATAAAGAAGGTGCTTACTCAAGGGAAAAGGAGCTAATGTTTGTTGAATGCCTACTAAATGCCAGACATTACACAAGGGGTTGGCAAACTTATTTATTCTGTAAAGGTCCAAACAGTAGATATTTTAGGCTTTGTGGGCAGGTGGTTTTGTTGTAACCACACATCCCTACCGTCAGTTATAGTGTAAAAGAAGCTGTATACAATACATATAGAGATGAGCATGACTATGTTCCAGTAAAACATTTTTTACAAAAATAGATGTTGAGTGGATTTGGGCTGACAGTTGTAATTTCCAAACCCTGCATATTATGTGCTTCACCTGTTAAGTAAAACCAACTGAAATTGTTAATATTCAACTATTTCATTCTTAAAAAGTGGCAATTTCATGTTTCAACCTGTTACGTTAATCCATTTAATCTTCACAATAGACTTTTAAGGGTATTAAGAGCATCCTCATTTTGCAGATGATGAAACCGAAATTCATACCTTAAGTAAGTTACCCAAATAAGAGCAATATTGCAATTCAATGAACTTGGATTACCTGCTCTGACACACAGACATGCATACATTGGTATGAAACCACTTGGTGTCACCCTGTCCCCCCAACTACGTTTTTCTACTTGCCACTAAAGAAACATTGAGGTTTTTTTTTTTTTAAAGATTTTTTTATTTATTTTATTTGACAGAGAGAGAGATCACAAGTAGGCAGAGAGGCAGGCAGAGGGAGAGGGGGGTAATCAGGCTCCCTGCTGAGCAGAGAGCCTGATGCCAGGCTCCATCCCCAGGCCCTGAGACCATGACCTGAGTCGAAGGTAGAGGCTTAACCCACTGAGCCACTCAGGCACCACGAAACATTAAGTTTTGATCATTTAATATTTATTAGAAAGAAAATAAACCTGATTCTCAGTTTCTCAAGTTGCTATAATCATACAAATTCATTGTTTAGTTGTTTATTATCACAGATGCCAACTTAGTGGAGCTCTGAACAATTCAAATGACTGAATGTACTCTATGTTTGATCCTTATAAAGCATACAAAGATAAGGATGACTGTTTTTACTCTCAATTTTTAGAATTTATAAAAGAGAAATACAAGAATACAAATTAAAATACAATCAAATATCCCTTTCTCTGGGAAGTCCTTTTTTCACCACCCCCATCTGTCAGCAAAACTGGTTGCTTCCTCTTCAATGATCCTCTGCATTTACATAAACTTCAGTTGTCATTGCTTATACATCTGTCTCACACTATTATTTTGCAGTCCCTGAGGAATGGACCTGAACAACAGGACCTTATTCTTGCAACTTTCAGGGCCAGTATGTTTACTGGCCTATAAGAGTTGTTCTACAAATGTCAAGTGAATGAACAGATAGATTAAAAAAAAAAAAAAAACTGTAACAGCCAAAGGTTAACTATGTTAGATATTATCTTGTATTGACTACTTTAATCTTCAAAATAAACTTAAAAGGGGTAACTATATTTATAACTACTGACTCTTTCAGTCTTCACAATACCTCTAGGAGTAATTATCTCTCTTCTACAGTATACTGACCCCAAGAGAGGTTAATCGCTTGTGGTTATTCAGGTGCAAATAATAGAACCAGGTGAGGGGAATAAAGGAAGGAAAGAACCAAATAAGGAAAAATTAAAATAATTTAAATAGAAGAATAGAGGGGCATCTTGGTGGCTCAGTCAGTTAAGCATTCCCCTCTTGGTTTCTGCTCAGGTCATTCATGTGTTGTGGGGTTGAGCCCTTGTCAGCCTCCATGCTTGGCAAGGAGTTTGCTTGAAGGTTCTCTCCCTTTGTCCCTCTCTCACATGCATGCATGCACTCTCAAATAAATAAATAAATGTTTTTTTAAAGATAGAAGAAAGAAATATAAACTTATTTCTAAGAGGGTTGGAGAATGTGACTTGGGAAGAGGCATATAGGCAAATCCCTAATTTCTCAATAGGCACCTGGGTGGCTCAGTTTGTTGAGTATCCAGCTCTTGATTTCAGCTCAATTGGGCTCCATGCTCAGTGGGGAGTCTGCTTAAAGATTCTCTCTCCCTCTCCCTCCATCCACCCCCACCTCAAATAAATAAATCTTTAAAAAATAAAATTCCTAATTTCTTAAACTCTGAGTTAACATTCCTTTAGCCAATGATGGAACCACAGAAGCCCATTAGTAAACTCAAAAGAAAAAAAAGTACACAATAAAAAAGGATTAAACCTGAAGGATTAACTTTTGTTTGCAGCCACTACTGCACCACCTCTAGATCACCCAGCTCTAGCTGAAGGAGAAGGGGGGAAGTAAGGAGGTCTCTATTCCATGGCTCCTACAAAGTGGATTGCAAATCCACTGGTGATAAAGCACCGAGGAAGCAACTGATACAAAATCCACTAGCAAGAACGCACCCTCTCCTGGAAGGGGGAACAAACCTAATCATTACATGCCTGGTATTATGGCATTCTGTGAAATTAGATGTTATCAGAAGTTTGCTGAACTTCTGATTCACAAACTTCCTTTCCAGCAGCTGGTGCAAGAAATTACTCAGGACCTCAAAACAGATTTGTGCTTCTAGAGTGCAGCTATTGATGCTTTGCAGGAGGCAAGGGAGTCCTATCTGGTGGGTCTTTTGGAAGACACCAACATATGTGCTATCCATGCCAAATGGGTAACAATTATGCCAAAACACATCTAGCTAGCATGCCGCACACGAGGAGAATACGCTTAAGAACCCACTATGATAGAAAGCATTTTCATTCTTTAAAAAAAAAAAAAAAATTCTCTTCTCCCTGTTATTGGTAGTTCTGAATGTTAGATATTTTTTTCCATGGGGTCAAAAGATACCTAGGTATATGACTGAAAGTGGGAAAACAGAAGACATAAATCAGGTATTGGCAATTTTCCCATTTTCATTTGTGTGTGAATTTATTTTTTATTTTTTCAGTGTTCTAAGATTCATTGTTTATGTGTGTGTGAATTTTTTTTTAATTTTATTTTTATTTAAACATATAATGTAACCCCACCATCCTCTCCCAACCCCCCTCCCCCCCAACCCCCCTCCATTTGTTTTATGACATTAAGAGTCTCTTTTGGTTTGTCTCCCTCCCGATCCCATCTTGTTTCATTTTTCCTTTTCCTACCCCCTTAACCCCCACCCCCATTGCACCTCCACTTCCTCATATCAGGGAGATCATGTGATAGTTGTCTTTCTCCGATTGACTTATTTCGCTAAGCATAATACCCTCTAGTTCCATCCACATCATCACAAATGGCAAGATTTCATTTCTTTTGATGGCTGCATAGTATTCCATTGTATATATATACCACCTCTTCTTTATCCATTCATCTGTTGATGGACATCTAGGTTCTTTCCATAACTTGGCTATTGTGGACATTGCTGCTATAAACATTCGGGTACACGTGCCCCTTCGGATCACTACGTTTGTATCTTTAGGGTAAATACCCAGTAGTGCAATTGCTGGGTCATAAGGTAGCTCTATTTTCAACTTTTTGAGGAACCTCCATGCTGTTTTCCAGAGTGGTTGCACCAGCTTGCATTCCCACCAACAGTGTAGGAGGGTTCCCCTTTCTCCACATCCTCGCCAGCATCTGTCATTTCCTGACTTGTTCATTTTAGCCATTCTGACTGATGTGAGGTGGTATCTCATTGTGGTTTTGATTTGTATTTCCCTGATGCCGAGTGATGTGGAGCACTTTTTCATGTGTCTGTTGGCCATCTGGATGTCTTCTTTGCAGAAATGTCTGTTCATGTCCTCTGCCCATTTCTTGATTGGATTGTTTGTTCTTTGGGTGTTGAGTTTGCTAAGCTCTTTATAGATTTTGCAGGGATGTAAGCCATTAACGGAAGTCAAATATTTCAGTGAACAAGTTTCAGTAGTCAACTTTATAACAATGACAAATAAAACCGCTAATTTTTTTTGCACAATGCCAGCATTCGCATTTTTTTTAAATGAGTAAATTTCTTATGATGGTAACTAAATGGTGTTCGTAGCATTTTTATCATACAGTGGATTCCATCCATTCACTATACTTTTCTGAGGTGTCCTACATGTAAGTACATGTTTTAATATGGTCTCTCTTCTGCGCTGTTCCTGTAAGTTTTCTATTAAGATATATTAAACTATAAAAAAGTTTTAATTGGAAAAAGGCAGGATTTTTCTTCCTTTGTGTAAGCATTATTAAAATTGGATTTTAAAACTACTTATATTCAAATTATTTGCATTATAATAAATAAGAAGTCTAGACATAATTCAGAGTGTTAAAACTATTTCTACTCTCTGGAAACCAAGAGCGTCCTTGTTAAAGTGTAAAATGAGATTTCGCCTACTTGCAACTCCTTGTTCTCACAGCTGAACTGTCACAGCATGAAAACATTCCCCTACTGGTGCAGCTTTAGATACCTATTTCCCTGGTGAAAGAGTGCAAAAGGAACTGAAAGAGTTATTGACAATTCATACAGTATCCCATACCCCATTAAAGTACAACTACAAGCAAAGAAAATATTTTAACTCTGAAGGGAGATGGGACAACAATGTTTTAAATGACTGTTGACTTCACTGAGTAGCACTGAAAATGTCAAAAGAGGTAGTCTATCATGTTGGTAAGAGACTCAAGATTATACAAGAATCTAATTATAAGAAGTCTATTTCTTTGCCCTGTTTGCTAAGTCAAAGGTTAATGAGAAGTACGCTAAAGAAAACATCTCCTGTGTTATTGCAAAAAATTTCTCATACAACATAAAAATGTAAATGAAAAAGTATTTTAATCTAGTTCTCTCCATTAACTTTTTAAAAAATGGCTTTTGAGGTATAATTTACATGCCATAAAATTTACTCATTTTTAAGTGTTCAACTCAATGATTTCTAGTAAATTTACAGAGTTGTGCAACTTTGCCACAATCTAATTTTAGAATACTTGCATCATCTCAAATCCATTAACTTCTTGATCTATGATGTTTCCATAAATTCATGGAAGCCACTGGTATCTAAAGTTACTATATATTCAAAGCCACACAAATATCTGCAATTGAGTAGGGAAAGTGTAAACTAACCTCACTTTTAATGACCTTTATAATCAATCCTCTACTCTGGCACTGGGAAGAAAATGTTCAGGTGCTTTCTCTGAAAGTTAAACCATTCTAAGTATTAAGTTATGGCACACTGTCTTGGAAAGAAATTAATTATATTTTTGTTGGTAACACATTTCAGGCTGTTTACACAGCTGACATTTCTCAGCTGTACCCAATTCATGCCCTAAGCTGTGAGGACCATCTTGTTTTGTAGCAGATGCCTCCACTTGAGTGATTTAAATAAGTAAAAAAACACCATCGCCTGCAACAATATAGATTACAAGCACCAGCTTTATGACTTTTTATAATCCTAATGAAAGAAAGGTTTCATGACATTTCTTTGGCTGGATCTCCTTAGAAGACTACAGTTATAAACCATTTTTGTCAAAACCTAAGTACTGGAGCTAGTGGATCTGCTATGGCACCAGTTAAAAGCAGCCTGGCCCTAAACATCTTTGTTGTATCAAATCATGCAGCTCAAGGCAACATTCTGCCAATGTGGCAACATTTGCTCTAGGGAGGTGTGGGCAGGCATCACTTCACAGGTTCTGGGACAAGGTGCAAATATGAATAATGAGGCAAAAAGAATCAAGTCTCTTAATGGAGATTCCCTCTTGTGTTAGCTGTGACTTAGATACAACACCAGGTAGTATTACAGTCTTGAATAGGGTGAGTTTAAGCTGCTTTCTATATTCTCCTTTAGGGAATGAAACTGCATTAGAACTCTTTGGTAAAAAAATTAAATGTTACAACTATCATTAAAACATGGGCCTCATAAAAAACTGTGTCAACTCAGTTTAATTTTTTAACACCTAAAATGTATAAGGCATGATCCTACAGAAGACTTTATCACTGAATTCTTCACTAAATTTGCCTATCACTCTTGGAACTTGAATCTGAAAATCCTATTTCAGCCTGGTGTCTTCAAGTATGGGGTCTCAGAGCAGCTGGCTTCCCACACCCTAAGACGTCCCACATTTCTGGACTATATCACCTTAGTTCTTACAATTATTGTTGCTTTAAACTTTGTGTTATAAAAAATTTCAAATATATACAAAGGTTGAGAAAGCAGTGTAATAAACTGAATATACACACCATCCAGCTTCAACAATGGTCAATACATGGCCAACTTGGATTTACCTGTATCTCTACTCACTTTCCCAACCTCACAAATTATTTTGAAGCAAATCGCAAATACCGTTCCATTTATATAACCCAGCCAATTCTTGCATGTGATACTTCTCTGAGTTAATACTGTAGGTTAATATTAATTATAAGAGTGACTCATTTATTGAGTGTCTACTATGAGCTGGGTATAATATGTATATTATCACTAATCCTCCTCATAACAATACTGCAAATTAGTGAGGTAACTGAAGCTCAGAGAATTTAAGTGACTTGGTCAGGTTTTAATTATTTTCCTCTATAAATGCTATTATTTCTTGTAACAGATTATTAGACAATGCTAAGAACATTTCTCGTTTCTCCATGTCTCCCCAGGTAAACAGAAGGCTATAATTTATGAACATCACTCTTACTTTTGTAAAAATAAATGTAGCACATTTTCTGTCAAATGTGTCAAATTTTCTCCAGTAGAGAAAAAGAAAATCCAAATAAAAACAACAACCACATCCTTACCCATTAGCCATGGACAACCAGCCAATAATTCTAATGATTTACTATATCAACATTAAGATCAGTTGCTTAGAAATAAATGTGCCTATATGTAAACAAGTTTTTCTGAAAGGGTTCACTTAAAAAAAAAAAAGTTCCTCTATTTTCTGATTATTTTTCAAGTTCTATAACCCACAAAGCATTTTCCCAAAGCACAGTTTTAAACTGTGGAGTAATTTAGACTCCAATAGCATCTACATAAATTGTTTAAAAATGTTTCTATCTTCTACAAAATATATGATGGTGGTGCTGAGAGAGAAGGAGTAAATATTATTCAGATGGAAAAACAGTATTTACTAGAAAATACAAAAAGGTAATTCACTTCCTAGTTTGATTTATTTATCGTCTGTATTTATTATTAAAAGATGTTTATGAAGTCTCAATTTCTTTTTAGCCCTATTCTTTACAAACGCTGGACTTAACTTCAAAATTCTTGAAACAGTCTCATTTTTTACCTTTTCTTCTTTTTCTTTCTTCTTTTTTTTAAAGGGTATCTGGTTAGAATAAAATTATGGGTAAAAGTGGGCAAAATGTAATTTCAGCTGATCTTAGATGATAAAATTTACTTTCTGAGAAAAGAATAAGCACTGCAAACAGGGAAGAGACAGGAAATGTTTCAAAAATTTACAATAGGATAATCATCATAAATAGATATAGTAACAGGTAAAAATGACAGACTAAATCTTTTCCTCTAGCTTATTATGGCAGTGAAAATTACGGGTAGTTTAAGAAAAAAGGGCCATTGGGACGCCTGGGTGGCTCAGTTGGTTAAGCAGCTACCTTTGGCTCAGGTCATGATCCCAGCGTCCTGGGATCGAGTCCTGCATCGGGCTCCTTGCTCAGCAGGGAGCCTGCTTCTCCCTCTGCCTCTGCCTGCCATTTTGTCTGCCTGTGCTCACTCTCTCTGACAAATAAATAAATAAAATCTTAAAAAAAAAAAAAAGGGCCATTAATATTACTATAAAAATTAACTTTTTAAAAAAGTACCAACCTACTATGGGAAATGTAGTTTTCAAATTAAAATTAAATACACTGGTAAGGTTGATTTTAAGACATCTAATTTAGGGGAAAAATTGTGCTTGGGATATATTTCATTAGGAACGTCTAAATATATTCTTTTCATTAAGGAAAAAATTAAATCAAGTAGCATCAAATTCCTGATATTGACACTATAACATTACCAAAAGAATGTTGATATACTTGGTTTATGATATCTGTTCTGCAAGTGAACTCAAATGATCACAACTCCTTATTTTGACATTATTTGATATATAAAGTTCTTTCATTAGAACATTGAAAGCATTTGATTCTGCTTATTATCACAATCAATTAGACTGAAAGTGGCAAAAGAGAGAACAGAATAAAAGAACTAGAGGGTATTATGCTTAGTGAAATAAGTCAATTGAAGAAAGACAACTATCATATGATCTCCCTGATATGAGGAAGTGGAGATGCAACGGTGGTGGGGGTTAAGGGGGTAGGAAAAGAAAAAATGAAACAAGATGGGATCAGGAGTGAGACAAACCAAAAGAGACTCTTAATGTCATAAAACAAACGGAGGGGGGTTGGGGGAGAGGGGTGTTGGGAGAGGGTGGTGGGGTTACATTATATGTTTAAATAAAAATTAAAAAAAAAAAAAACCTGATAACTCAACTGTCACTTACCGAGTCATCTGTGGCAGAAGTTGGCCAGCCCTCCCATAACTGATGGCGAACAGGAATACTTGTAAGGTCATATACATTTCTCTTTACCTATACAAAGAAAAAGCACAATTAAAATAAGGTTTTCCCTTGACTTATGATCACTGATAACTTACATGATATTCATGTATTTCCTTTTCTCTTCTGGATTTGAAACAAAAATTTGAAACTAGGAAAACAAAAGTCAAAAATTCTGTAAAAAAAATCTAAATCAAATTTAAAAGCAGATTCTCAATGAAAACTAGGTGAAATAAAGGTTCAATAAACATCTCCCTCTGCTGATTTTTTTATATTCCTGGATGACTTCAAGTTTCTTTTTAGTTAGGAAACTTTAGGTACACAGTTCATCTATGATGGACTATAATTTTAAGTGTTAATAATGTATCACATTTTTAAATGACTCATGATGTGCAATAAACAAAAGATACACTTCAAGTTTCTATGTAGTTTTTGTTGTTTGTTGTGTTTTATTTTTTGGAGAGGGCAGGAGGAAAAACCTGAAGTTATCTTTATTGTTTGGTGTAAGTTTAAAAAAATACAAAATTTAATAAAGCAGCACAGACTATTTCTTTGGTATCACCCCAAATTAGAAACTATTTCAACAGAATATTTATTAACCGAGAGCCATCCATTAATATACTATTTAGGCTCTTCCTGAAAATAGGGTAATGATACATTTTAAATATGGTTAAAGATGAAAAACTACTTTCCTCAACATGCAACATTATACCTTTCATTTTAAAAGGACAGGAGATAAGTAATTTCTCCAAATAAAGGGTTGGAAGGTTAAACTCTATGTTACCCAGTAATTAAGAGGTGTCATATCGGGGCGCCTGGGTGGCTCAGTGGGTTAAAGCCTCTGCCTTTGGCTCGGATCCTGATCCCAGGATTCGGGATGGAGCCCTGGCATGAGGCTCTCTGCTCAGCGGGGAGCCTGCTTCCTCCTCTCTCTCTGCCTGCCTCTCTGACTACTGGTGATCTCTGTCTGTCCAATAAATAATAAATAAAATCTTTAAAAAAAAAAGAGGTGTCACATCTGTCTTCAGCTTTACTTACAAATAGGACACAGAAATTCTATTTCATTCTGAATGTATTTAATTTAAAAAAGTAAACAAGTCCTAAGAATAGAGTGCTCTATCTTAACTAACTCTTCAAGTTAGGTAAAGGGATACCTGACTGCAACAAGTAAAGCTAGTATTGAAATGTTGCACATAACCTGTTCTGTGATGCCGCTTCGATTAGGAAAACAAGCAGTATTCATTCATGTTTCAAAAATGCAGAAGCCTAAAGTATCATGTTGTCCAATTACAGCATCTTGTATCACATTACTGCTTATTATACATACACACATCTAAGTTATCCTTCAAGTGAAAAAGATATATATTCACTGAGGAAAAGAAAAACAAAACAAAACATGCAACTCAATCTATTTTTATCTCTAATGTACACCTGTGAAAAAAGACTAAGTAAGTGAGAACTGAGGAGCTTGGGGGCATGGCTTGATCCCCACTCAATTCAAACAAACAGCTTTTCTTCAGAGGTTCTTAGCAATGGCCAGTCTACCATGCAGTATTTTGTTTATGGTCAGTTGCATTAAGTTTGGAAATTTTCACTAGTTATTTTCAACCCAACAATTCAACCAAATGCAACTAGGCAAACTTCTGACCACTTCTACTAGCCAAGACTATTTTGTCATGCTTAAACATTAGTGCTCTTAAGAAGAGTGTTCCATAAACCCAAAGCATTATATTAATGAAAGAAAGGGAAAGGATGGAAAAGGGATTATGAGGAGACTTTAGGCCTCAACACAAAAAATTCCTTTCTTAAAGTTATTTTTGAATTCTGTTGTCTAGATAAGCTTCCTCAGCTATTTGGGGAGGGGTGATAGAAAAAGACAAGACAAATATTTACATCTGTTGGAAAGGTGGGAAGCCTACCCCAGCACTGAAGAGTATACACAAATACTATGGGTTGAGTATATAAACAAGTAACTCTGGAGTAGGATTCTTTAAATTCCACCTTAATTCCAAAACACAACAATATGGTATTATGAAATAAACAGTATTTTTCTTCTTCCATTAACTCATCTGTAACCACATTGAATTGAATAACATTCCTTTGCTATTCTAAGCCTGAAAAGCATGTTCTGGCTATAGTGTTATGTTGGTATAAAGCACAACGCCAGACTGATGTGCTGAACAAAAGTGATCAAAGCTAGAGTAATGTTAGCCATTGCACAAGTATTTGGCTTCATTGTTCTTCCCAGAATGACATCTGTTAAGCAACTTGTCATAGAATAAACTGGTTAATGCGGACAGAACTTGGCTGAGACAGTACAACGTAAAGCATTTTAGGGAAAGCATATTAGGCTAATGTTTGATTGTTCCAATGGAAAAACTAAATTGGCAGAGTTTCTGAGATTAAATGAAAAGAATCATGGGTTAAACCACAATCACTCAACAACAATTTAAGTGAAAACAAACTAGTCTTTCAAAAATAATTCCCTATTTTATCAATGTTGTAACCATTGACAGATTTTACCATTATATGAAAGAAAGGTAAGTGATGATGATAGCAAAAGCTCAAAATGAGAGATGGTTTTACTAATGAAGATATTCAAATTCCATTATCTTCATTGACGGTTTTACTTAATTAAAATTTTACGTCACAATCTTGTAGAGAAGGAAAAAAATCCTAAATGTACACAAAAGTAAAAATGATTCTTCTAAAAAATCAGTATTCTAGGAAACCTGAATAACAACATACAGCTGTGTATAAAATGATGCAGATGAATTTAAGATCACCAGGAATCAAATGAAGAACACAGAGTTCTCTCAGAAAGGGAAGAAGGATGGAGAAACAGAGGAAGGAGAGTGAGAGGCTAGGGGAAGAAAGTCAGGACTAAAGGGAAGGGAGATGGGGGATGGGGAGGAAGAAAAAGAAACTGAGAGACTGATTTGAGAGATCTGACAGCACTTGAGAGAGGCAGAAAGAACACATACACACACACATACAAGCTGGGATGTTGTAGCTGGCATACCCAGCTGCCATTATTGTGCTACTTCTGATGGAGTCCCATCTTTAGAGATTTGTGTTAAATTTCAGTTAAGGACAAGTGGCACTTCACAGGGTAACATTTCCTAAGGGCCTTTTTGTCTTACACATTTTCTTTGATCAGCATTGGCTCAATAACATGCTGAACCTTCATAATCTTTTCAATTCTGATTATGCATTAAGCTCTAAATCTATGAGATTTCAGTCTGCTAAACTATGCAAATGTTTCAATTAGTTCTCAAGAAATTTAATAAATGCTTTGATTACCAGCTGAACATTAAAGTTATGCTGCAAAGTATACTGTATATGGATCAAGTATTCTAGACTGACAACACACTTTTCAGTTTGTTGAAAATTTTTCAACAAAATTTCAGTTTGTTTCCTAAATTTTCTAAAAGGATAGTTTCATCTCTTCCCATTGCTTCAGATAAGACAACTGTTTGTGACCAAGAAAAAAAAAATTAGCTTAACCTGAAATAGTATAGAATTAGTATAGTACTGATTTATTTGCTTTTCATTATAAATATCTATTTATTATACTATAATTAATGTATAAAACTAAGCAATGCTCTTTACTTCAAACTTCATATTCCCTCATGTGCAATTTTCAATGATAAATATAGCACTGGGGAAAAGATCATTTTTATTATGACATGCACAAGATTATGTAAGATCTTCATCTCCTACAAAGTCTTCTTTTGAGTTCCATAAATTTTCAAATTAATTTATTTTTAGTTAAATTTTATCAGAATTTCTTAGAAAAAAAATTCTTAAGAAGTTATTCTGCTAAAGGCTAAATTTTAAGGCTCAGATTAGCCTCAAATGAGTTGTTTGTAGCTATTCAAACTGAAATATAAAAAACTTAATAAAACTTGTCAGCCTTAATAAAATCATTCCTTGTGTGCTAAATGTTGATCAAACTACTGAAAAACATTTCAGGGAATTTTAAATGTCATTTCGGTATTATCCTAAGAGAAAGCAGATTCTGAAAGTAGAAAGCAGATTCTGATAGTAGAAAAGGCACAAGGTCTGAGGTATTATGGCATAATGAGAGGAAAGAACTAGATTGCTAATCCTAATTTTGCCCAGCTGTTATTGTGGGCAAGTTGGTGAAATCTCTCTGAGACTTAGTTTACTCAATATTAGAAGAGAATAAAACAAGATCACTTCTGATTTTCAAAATTTTAAAATTTTATGACAATATTGGGAATTAATCCTAGGAGCAGGAAAAGATGAGCTAACTACATGTAAGACAAGCAAGTAATATGGAAAAGTTTAAAATCAAAATGGAAGAAAAATAGTAAAGAGTTAATACATCAAAAAGGAAAACTGCAAATAATTTCAGGTAAGAAATACATATTTATAATAAACATTTATGTGAATTTTTTTCTTAGATGAAGAAATTCTTAGCTTCTGCTTTTTATTATATTAAAAGTCTACATTTTTTAAAAGGCTAAATAACAGTTTCCACTTATGAAATCTCATTTAAAAATAAAGCCAGTCATGTTGGTTTCCCAAATAACTATTCCATCAACCAAACGTTATCAGTGAGGTTACGGTTTTGCCAGAATACTACTAGTTAAGTGTTACAATTGTAAAGTCCCATTAATTTATGCCAACATCTTTAAAATTTTCAAATCTGGCTCAGGATTCATCATATAACAAACATTTTAATACAGCAAAAAAAGAAACAAAATGCTTAATTGCCATGGGATTAGAACAGCTATAAACTTATGAGCATTCTAGTTCATAATTTTTCTGAACTAAGAATACTATGACAAATCACAACTCTTACCAAAGAGCACCCCGAAACAGACAACTATCTCATTCTCTTATCAATCTCAGAAGAAAAAGCCTTTGGTTCTATTAGAACCTGAACTTATCCAAGTTTTAATTACATCAAACTTTGAACTCGAAGTTCTTCACACTATCAAATGATGCTCTGGTTAGGAGTTTGCTAAATAGTAACTGCACTAAACAAATAAGTATTTGTGTGTGGGTGTTTAAATCAAAATAAGGCATACAGACTAGGCTTCCTTCCAGTTTCCTAGCAATCTTTGGTTCTCTGAAAGGCTTATAGTTAAGAAACCAATCATTTCTGATCCAGACTGGGTTTTGAACACATACTTCATATCTAAGGATTTTTCTTTTTCTTTTTTTTTTAAACATATTATATACTCATCACTGCAGTTGCAGATGGATTTGTTTTACTAAGATGTAAGTTAAAAGCCTCCTAAAAATCCTTCCTGAACAAAAACATCTGAAACCGGATGGTGCAAGGGGAATGAGAAGGTGGCATCAGTAATCAAATGTTAATTAGCAAGCTTTTTTTCCCCTTCCCTCAGGGCTGGCCTGTGTTGGAGAATTCAAATCAGAAATCAATGCTCCAAGTGTTTAACTATTACTTCTTCTCATTAACCATTTAAAAGACTCAGCAATTCTCTCCTCATAAAAACAGTAACTCGAGACATTTCTTTTTCTCAAATACCATCTTTCCAGAAAACAATGAAGATGTTGTTTGAAGAAAACTATAAAATTGAAGTTAATTTCAATCAGGCTTTGAAATGACTGTACTCTGCACTTTAAAACATCTTTTGGCTGTATCTGAATTTTTCATTCCAACAACTGTAACTAAGTTTTATTTTGTATACCACACTTAGAAAAGTTACTCTACTCTCACTTGTCAGCAAAGAAGTTTGACAATTAACATTTTAAGAGATTACTGGGAATGATGACAATAAAGCTAATCAAATATGGAAATACATGTGAATGCATATACTTGGAAACGGATTTTAACCATCCCGAAAAAATACTAAGGATAAGATTTAATACTTTCATTAGAAACATGGTTATATTCATAACTGCCTATCCTCAAAGGCTGGTGTGGGTTAAAATGATAAAAAGAAAACTGCAAAGTTAGATCATATAAAATGTGACTGAAGTGATCATTAAATTAAAATAGATTTGTATCTTTAGCTAAAAGGTTAAGCCTGGATTTTAAAAGAGAATTCCTACAATGCTAAGAAATGCTTGTAGATCAGTAAAGCTGAGAATATTCCACAAATAATAAAGATGCTAAATTTTAAGAGCTCTCTGGAAAAAATGGGTTTTGAGAAACTATGAAGCTGCAGAAGGTGAAACCATAAACAATGACAATAAATAGAACAATTACTTTTCTACAATTGTGTTTCTCAAAGTGTGATACCTGGAGAAAAATATTAATATCACCTGAAAACTAGAAATGAAAATTTGGGGGACCTATCCCAGGCCTAGTGTGTTGGAAAGTCTGGGGCCTACCAATCTGTGTTTTAATGAGCCCTTTAAGTAATTGTTACTAAGCCAAAGTTTAAGAAGCACTGTTTTAGGATGTGTGAATCATAGGCTTTCCCAGATAACCATGCCTCTCTGTATACTCATTCTAAAGGTCTTTGAATTTATGCTTAATGCAGACAATCCTTTCTGAGAATAAATATGACTAATAATGATTTGTTACAGAAATTCTAGACATGCTTTTTTATTTGAATGATAAAGCAATTATTGTTAGTTTAAGAAATTAATGAGACACTCCACTACCTCTTATTACTATAGACTTTATAGCACTGAAATAATTGAGAAATAATAATCTTCACTGAAGATAATAATAGTAATAATAATAATAATCTTCATTGAAAAATCTGTGTTATTCTTCTGTTTTTCTGCCTTACCTCAAATGTGATTGCTTTCTGGGTATAACATATATTTATTTGGACAATACAGTAAAACTGCAAATCCATAATAAATGATATATTGGTCACAATAAATAAATAATAAATAAGTAAACTTGGAAAACACCTCTACACATTAGCTAAATTGAAGAAATGTTCCTAAACGTCAAGAGAACCATGTTTGAAGCAAATGAAAAGGTAACCAGTTTTTTTGTTGTTGTTTTTTGTCTCTCTTAGGCTAGCTGAAACAAGACCCAAAGGAAAATAGCAAGGGGTTAACCTCATATCAGTCAGTCAAGACCTTGTCCTAGACAGTAAGAGAGCAAAGTTTTTTTAACTATTTAGGGTCTAATAGATACAAATGTTCTTTAATGCCTGCAATAAATATATCAGTCTCTCAAAAAATGCTCTTAAAATTTCCCCCTTTTAAAATAAAGTGAATCAATTTATAATTCTTTCCACAATGGAAAACACCAATTAAGTCAAAAGTCAATCCTACAAATAACTGAACAATGATAAGAACATTTTTAGGAGTTTTACTTTAACGTAACCATTTTATAAAGTTCAATTTTATTATTACTTTAAAGGCTGTTTATGTAAATCAAGAAATACCTGGACATAAGAAATGTTTTGATTTTTAAGTCTGAATTTTAGTAGAAAGTTTGATATGATGTCAGAAGCAGTGTATAAGTTAATCTTAAGGATATAATCATATGTGTAAAATCCAAAATTTAACTATAAGGACATTCACTGCTCCTTGTATATCATCAGACATACACAAAATTGGCGCAATTCTTAATATCCAATAATAGTTTAAATAAATAAATGGAATACCATGCATCCATTACAATGATGGACTAGAACCAGGGTCAGCAAAGTAGAGCCCAGAGGCCAAAATCGGTGTTTATAAATGAAGTTGTATTGGAACACTACCACTTCCACTTGTTTATATACGGTCTGTGGCTGCTTCTGAACTACTATGATGGCAGAGTTGAGTAGATGCAACAGAGGCTGTAAGGCCTACAAAGCCTAAAATATTTATTATTTAGCCCTTTACAGAAAAAGTTTGCTGACCTTGATATAGAAGGATATTTACTAACATCAAAAGTCGCTACATATTAAAGAAAAACTGGGTTATAAAATTATGTAAATTTCTGCATATTAATAAGTTACATATATACATATACACATGTGTATATTATATTATATGCATTACATATTTGTATGTATACTATGTGTACTCACAGAAAAAAGATACACAATAAAGATCAAATTTGTTCCCTCTGTATCATGAAATTATGACTCATTTTTTTAATCTTTTCTAAGTTTCTATTATTTCTGAATTAAGAATTTAGTTTTACTTTTTTTTTTCTTTTCTTTTTTTGTTTGTTTTGCTTTCATTCAAGGTAAAGACATGCCCTTTGAGTCGAACAACCTCGTTTTCATTTCAGCTGTGCTACTAATTGTAAGTAACCCTGAACAAAAGAAAGGGGAAGGAAAGAGAAGCAACCAAACATTTACTGAGTATCTTCTACAAACCAGGAACTAGGTTTTATGTTAACATATCATCTTCATAACAACCTTTTATATACATTATTATCTTCATTTAACAAATGAGAAAATTGAGGCTCAGAGGCAATAAATAATATACCTAAGGAGACTCCAGTTTATAAATGGTGAGACTAGGATTTAATTTAGTTCCTGAAGATTCTAAAGTCTAGATTCTTTCATGACTATGACATAATCTTCTCTTAGCCTGAATTTCCTCTTCTGTAAAATAAAGGGTTATAATAAATTAACTTTTTTATCTTCTGTAAAATAAAGGGTTATAATAAATTATCTTTTTTTTTAAAGATTTTATTTATTTATTTGACAGAGATTACAAGTAGGCAGAGAGGCAGGCGGGGTGGGGGGGAGCAGGCTCCCCACTGAGCAGAGAGCCCGATGGGGGGCTCGATCCCAGGACCCTGTGATCATGACCTGAGCCGAAGGCAGTGGCTTTAACCCACTGAGCCACCCAGGTGCCCCTATAATAAATTATCTTTAAAATTCTTTCCCACCTGACACTTCTATAAATGCAATGTGTAAGAATTTTCTATGAGACCATTTATACTTATGCTAAATGGTGGGCAATAAGTGGTAACAAGTAAGAGTAACCAACTACAAATAAAAAGCTCTGTCATGAGACCCAGATAGTCTTTTCACACCTGTTGTGCTACAACAGGCAATGAAGAGCAAGTTACAGGCTATAGATTTTGTACTTTAAAGCACTACAGAAGAATGACAACTGCCAGATCAAATAGCAACTTGTTATTGTTTCAACAATTGAATGTGGCCTTCACAGGAAGAGGGCAGTTCCTGGTGTCACACACAGCTGGGAAAGAAATAGCACGATAAAAAATTTTCAAGGAAAATAAAGGCAAAAGAAGAACAGTTAAAACAGTAAATAAACTATAAAGTGAGAGGCAGCAAAGGCTCGTTCTCTTATAAACTTTTGCCCAAAGCCTGAGTTTCTACCCCATGCTAATATAAGAGTTCTGCCTAGAATAAAAGAATATGCAGACATTCACACTATAGGCCTATTTCTTCTACTTTGCCAATATACAGTAAATTACCCCCTACCTTATTATTCTAGTTTTCATTCTCTAAATATTTGGGCACTCTTGCCAACTCCCTTTTTATGCTTTTGATTTGGACAAATGAAATTCTGGTCAATAATTTGTTTTACTTACAATCTCTACAGGTTCTAACGTAAAATTATGGGGCAATGACATTAATCTACCCTACCAATTTGTTTTTTCATAGAATTGCATTTTCTTTTAAATTTTACACACACACACATGCACACAGAAATTAAACTACTTGCCCAAATGTCATTCAGTTAGTCTAGGTCAGGATGATAATGCAGATTTTTAAAGTTCTTAATTCATTTTTTCTTTCCTCTTAAAAAAATTTTTTTTAGGGAAAAGACCATTGCTTCTAGAGGAAACTTCAAATTTTTAAAAATGCTGCCAATCCTACTGTTTTGGGCAAAGACCCATCTTTATATTTTGATAAAGACTGTGTATCCTTTACTCATTCTGGTAGCACCACATTGATGCTTAGACATGATGTTTATGTTTGCTTTGCTGCTTTCTGTTGCCCATCCAGGACTTAGCCTTTCTCTGAGATGCTGAAAAAAGTGGTGGGAACCATCAGCAATGGAAGCTCAGTTTATAATCAGGTCTCTTATAATTTTATCTTTTCTTGTTAACAAAAAAATGCAAAAAACAAAGACAACAAAGGGACTTAGTGTTGGGGTCTGCCATGAATACTAAAGTGGCCTGGGGGTGTGGCTCATCAAGTGAAAATAAACCATTCAAGTCATCCACATCAAGGAGAAAGTTTGGGAACACTAGGCCAGTGTTTGCATTTGGGGCCCTGGAGTCAGGAGAGTTACATTTCCCTTCACTCTGCTTAACCAAGGCACCAGAGACAACCTATTTAACCTCTCCTTTTGGAAATATTAAGCAATCTCCAAAGAACAGCCCCGAGTGATATTTAGAAGTGCGTCCAGTTAGGTTTTCCGATTCTAACGTGCTACTTTCCAAGATCAGTTTTCAGTATTACTTTCTCCAAGAGATACGTGGGTGGGAGGGCAGGGAGGGTATCTTAAGGAAAGTAGTTGCCTTGACTTTCCTTAAGCAAAATTATAATAAGAGGATGGGCACATAAATCATATACCTTGTTAATTTAGGTGAATGAGGTAGAGTAGGAAACTGGTTCCAAATGACAATTTAATTAAAGCTTATCAAAGTGAATTGACACTGAATTAAGGTCTAATACTACACACCAAACACTAACTAAAGACTGATGCTGCCAATGCTCAGAAGCTCCACACAACTGGGTTTTAATTAAGGCAGTTACAATCCCAACCCAAGAATTTCGCCGTTAGGGCTGGCTCTGAAATGTAAATATAGCTATTTTATAAAGAAAATAACAGGAATATCCTAGCCAATGTATTCTGATCTTAATGCATTAAGATCAGAAAATGTTTTTTTAAATCGTGATTCATTAAATAAGCAGGCATTCTAAATAAATTGTCTGAAGTCTCTTGTTAAAAAAAAATTACTCCTATTTATTCATTAACAAAGCTATTCCTTAGCTCATCCCTGCCATAACCTACTCTATTCAAAACCATATGGGAAAGGACATTAAAAAACCGCCACAAACCATGGACTTCTGGTATTAGTGCTACACACTGCATACCCCTATTCATTATTCTACCTCCCCTGTTTAATCTATCATTAAGATTCAGTGACCCTACACTAAATTTAAAGCAGATCCTTCCTTCCTCCCATGCCTAAATTCACATACTTTTCTAGTTGGGGATGCCCTCAAGTATTAACAACTCTACGGGGTTTCTCTAATCTCAGCTCTGAACTATGTCATGCTATAGAACCAAGAAATTGCTGTTTTACATCTCTAACTATGGAGGCTTCCATATAAAAGGACCATATAATTTACTTAATAAGATAAAGGGGGAAAAATCACCATTTAATAAGTATTTTTTTCATTGTATATGAGGTGCATGGAGACACTGTCATATGCTATGTTGTCTCATAAGTTAATAATATTTAGAGGAATTACTTCAACTATATTCATCACAGAACTCAAGAGTTTTAAATAATGGTGAAAATGTCAGGTGTTGATTATCTTAATAAATGGTAAGACAAAGGAAAAAAAGAACATGCCGATTTAAATATATAGTTGATAAAATGATTTTAGGGAAAATATTTCAAGAAATTAGCAAGGTAGGATTTCTAGAAAATATTAAACTTCATTTTCAATTTATAAAAAAAAACCCCAATGTACAATGTGGCAAAATAAAGGGTAAGGAGTTGTGTGTATGATGGCCTACCAGTGCTAACAGAATTTTCTGTGATGATAGAAGTGTTCTATATCTGTGCTGTCCTATTAGGGTGGCCACTAGTCCCATGTGACTACTGAGCATTTATACACAGCTAGCTACTGTAGCTGGTTAAAGAATGTAATTTTAAACTTTATTTAATTATAATAAATTTAAATTTAAATTGCCACACATGAATAGTACCTACCTACTCAACATGTATTAAGATTACTTAAGTAGAGAACACAGAACAACATAAAAACATACCACTGATAAAACTATATACTTACATACTTGATCTCATTCTTATTTCTTTATGGTTCTTGGGACATAAGGTTAGAAATTGTGCTAAATTAATTTTTCACACATATACTTTGCTTTTAATGATGCTTAAGTAGCCTAGTAAGTACCAATAGGAACTATTTGCTCTAGTATTCTGTAACTGAAGGATCGCTGACAGAATACACATAAATGATGCCTTACTTGAAAAAAGCAATATGGGCTATATTATAATCATTAAATATCCAAGATAGTCAAATATTCTTTAGGTAAAAATATAAGCCTGACTTACATAGCTGCCACATTATGTAGGTCTAATATTCATCAATTCCTTCCTTCCTTCCCTCCCTCAAAAAACGGGTACCTGGGAATAATTACAATGATTTAGATGTTACTACAATAAATGATGTTAACTGTACATCTGGTCTGGCAGTTTTTCATTTAAGAGACTGATGATTCAAAATTAATTCCTTCTTTTTGGGCCAAGGTTCCTAAAGCTTCATAGGACTAGAGCTGGAAAGAGACAGATATAATGGATGCTATAACCACTAACAGTCTCATACTCAGTTCCTTATTGATTCAGTAAGTTCTTACTGAGCATATACCATTTCAGTGATTATAATACAGCAAAGAAAGTGCTGGGTGAACAAAATGCAGACCTCTATACTCCCTCGAGGGAGTGCATCTGGTTGGTAAGAAAATATGTGAGAATAGCTATAATATACTTGTTATAGGGGTTTTTAAAGGTAAATAAAATGACTCAAGAATGAATGAAAAAAAATGCAGATGGGACCAGAGAAGAGAGTTAATAATGAAATATAAAACATTTCTCCTCCTTTAAAAAAGTATCATCTTTTTATTAATGCTAAAAATTAGGGCAACATTAAAAAATACTTTTAAAGAAAGCACATAATGTACTGCTAACAAACTACTAGGAGAATTTCTCATTGGATTTTATAAACAATAGATAAACCTTTTCTAAGTTTAACAAATACATTCACTGAGTGCTAATAATTCATGAGTATTCATAGCTGTCCAGCCAGTCAAAAATATCTACTGAGTGTCTTACAATGAGGAAGGTGCTATTTTACAGTAGTGACTAAGAGACAAAGTCTCCGCCTTCATGGAGTTTAAATTCGTTTTATAGTATGTATATGGCAGGTGGGGTGGGCAGTAAGGAAGGAGACAAAAAAGAAATAAGTAAATATATAAACAAGATAACTTCAGATTAGTTAAATTCTAGAAAGGGTGATTTCAGACTCCTATAGTTGTTCTCTACTTTAGAAGAGTGGAATCCTGAATGAGAAGGTATGTATCCCAGAAACAGTGTTCCAGGCACTGAAACGTGAAATGCAAAGGTACTGTCAGGTGTTCTGATACAGGTATATACTCTAATTTTCATTATCAAGTCCAATGCAGCTTTTATTCTTTTTTTTTTTTTTTCCTTTTGGTAACAGAAAAAAAGCAACTGAGGATTCAAACTCTTCATATAAGTAGTAGAAACAGGATTCAAAAGGAAATGTATGGGACTCTGAGGCACTTTTTCTTTTTCATTGTATCATGATACTTCCCCCAAAACTAAAACTAGAAAAGTCTGTTCCTTTTTATTAGATTATTACTGCCCCCCCCCAACATCCCTTGCCAAAGAAATGTTACCCATACAGTTCACTTACTTGGCTAACTCTTCCTTCACAGGTTGGGTCATGCATTAGTTCAACTAGGCTAAATAATTATAAATCCCAAATTACTGTGAGGCATAAATTAATAAAGATTATACTAATAGCTAAACTCAAAGGGATATTTCAGAGATTCTGATCAAAGATACCCTGTCTTCAAACACAGTTGGGTGTTGTTTGTAGGTTTTTGTTCAAGTGAATAGATATTGTCATGCATTCCAAAATAAATGGCAGTGCATTTGATCATATTTTACTTTTTGTCACGTTTCACTGCATTATGCCAGTACTTAATAAATTTGAGGATATCTATTCTTGAAAATTGTGGCAGCCTGGCAATCACATCCAATGAAAGCCAGCTATTTCAGAGCATCATTCTCTGACACCCCAACACCACCACACCTTCTAAACTGAAAAAGGTGATGGGAATAGCTGTTGCTAAAGCACAGCTAGACCCTTGTCACCTGCATTTAAAAGTAAATCTGGTAAACTTTCTATAGCTGTATGTTTATGGTTCTTTGATTCATTCATTTAACAAAGACTTCTTGGACACTTCCAAGTTCTAGCCTGACAGGCACTACAGCAGCTTTCTCAAATCCAAGTGTCCAGAGCAGACAGTATATAAATGAGTGAAATGTGATGGGCAAATGGCATTTAGGTTTAGTTTTGAGGAAACAGTACTGGGGTGCTGGGGACTATGGCAAACTGGAGAGCATATTTCATCCAATGAGGTGGCTGCTACTCCAGAACAGCTGATTGCTGCTACGGAAAATCTGGGGTTCAATGTTGCCAGAATTTTCTTATTCTTTGAGAGAAGCCAGAAACCAGGAATCCTGTTTTGTTTTGTTTTTAAAGATTTTATTTATCTATTTGCTATAGAGAGAGAGAGAACGAGCACAGGCAGACAGAGTGGCAGGCAGAGGCAGAGGGAGAAGCAGGCTCCCTGCTGAGCAAGGAGCCCGATGCGGGACTCGATCCCAGGACGCTGGGATCATGACCTGAGCCGAAGGCAGCTGCTTAACCAACTGAGCCACCCAGGCGTCCCTGTTTTGTTTTTAAATGTGAGGCCTCCTGACCTTTAAATGTTGGCAACCAGCTCAAATTTAAAACACTCTCAGACCAAAACTAATAGCCAAACTTGCAGATGGACAGTTTGCAGGACAGATAGATAAAAAGGTAGAAAAAGACACAATATTCTTGCCTTTAAGAAAGTCACAGCCCTGTGATGGTTACAGAAACAAATATTCATGGTTCAATGTGATAATTATTATGATAAAGATATCAGCAAAGTTGTTAGGAGTACAAAGAGAAGAGACAATTATAAACAACTGCAGCTATGATTTACTGAATGCCAGGGCACTGGTCTACACACTTTCCATATGTTACTACAGTTCATTTTCACATCAATCCTGTGGATAAAGAAAGGGTTTTATTATGTGCTAGAGCTGGATTTGAACCCTATTCTTTCCAACTTCAAAATCTGTGGGTTTTTTCCTACCATATCACACTATTCATTGCTCCAAATAAGTCTTAGTTTCTTAAGATAAGTCGTATGGAATATTTGAAAAATAAAACTAATACTTTTGCACCCAACTCTTTTCATAAAATAGAGAAAATTTTAGATACTCTTTTCCATTTAATAATTGCCCTGGCAACCACTTATACAGCACATATTCAAGATGTAAGCTTTAGACATTACCACTTGAGCTGTAGTACATTTTTGTATCATGAAGTTTTATTAAAAATGCTGAGATTCTAGTGGGTTAAAGAACTGAATGTACTCAATATGCAATGAATTTATTAATTTGATTAATTTAGCGGATATTCAAATAGCACTTACTATGGCCAAGCACTAGTCTAAGCACTTTTACAGATATTAACAATTTTCATTT
>RCUC01136101.1:0-81411 GCA_003697995.1 Taxidea taxus jeffersonii
TTTATCTGATAAGACATTTGCAAATATCTTCTCCCATTATGTAGGTTGTCTTTTGATTTTGTCAACTGTTTCCTTGGCTGTGCAAAAGCTTTGATCTTGATGAAATACTAATAGTTCATTTTTGCCTTCTTTCCCTTGCCTTTGGAGATAAGTCTAGCAAGAAGTTGGTGCAGCTGAGGTCAGAGACATTGCTGCCTATGTTCTCCTCTAGAATTTTGATGGATTCTTATCTCTTATTTAGGTCTTTCATCCATTTTGAATTTGTTTTTGTGTATGGTATAAGAAAGTGGTCCAGTTTCTTATATTCTTCTGCATGTGGCCATCTAATTTTTCCTTTTTTTCTATTGGATTTTTTTCTATTTTTCTTTTTTCTATTGGATATTCTTTCCTGAATTTTCAAAGATTAGTACATTATAGAGTTGAGGGTCCATTTCTGGGTTCTCTATTCTGTTCCATTGATCTATGTGCCTGTTTTTGTGCCAGTAGCACACTGTCTTAATGATTACAGTTTTGTAATATAGCTTGAAGTTAGGAATTGTGGTGCCACAGCTTTGGTTTTCTTTTTTCAATATTCCTTTGACTATTTGGGGTCTTTCCTGGTTCCATAAACATTTTAGGACGTTGGTGGTAATTTGACGGGGATTGCATTGAATGTATAGATTGCTCTGGGTAGCATAGACATTTTAGCAATATTTGTTCTTCCAATCCATGAACATGCAACGTTTTTCTATTTCTCTGTCTTCTTCAGTGTCTTCCTAGTTCCTTCATGAGTATTCTGTAATTTTCGAGTAAAAATCCTTTTCTCTTTGGTTAGGTTTATGCCTAAGTATCTTATGGTTTTTGGTGCAATTGTAAATGAGATCGACCCCTTAATTTCTCTTTCTTCTCTCTCATTGTTAGTGTATAGAAATAAAACTGATTTCTGTGCATTAATTGTATATACTGCCATGTTGCTGAATTCCCATATGAGTTCTAGCAATTTGGGGGTGGAGTCTTTTGTGTTTTCCACATAGAGTATCATATCATCCAGGAAGAGTGACAGTTTGACTTCTTTGCCAATTCAGATGCATTTTCTTTCTTTTTGCTGTCTGATTGCTCAGACTAGGACTTCTAGTACTATGTGGAACAACAGTGGTGAGAGTCGGCATCCCTGTTGTTTTCCTGACCTCAGGGGAAAAGCTGTCAGGTTTTCCCCATTAAGAATAATATTCTCCATGGGCTTTTCATAGATGGCTTTTATGATATTGAGGTATGTTCCCCCATCCCTATATTTTGAAGAGTTTTAATAGGAAAATATGTTGTATTTTGTTAAATGCTTTTTCTGCATCTATTGAGAGGATCACATGACTCATCCTTTTTTTTTTTAATTTTTTTTTATTAATATAGTGTACCACATTGATTGAACTGCGGATATTGAACCACACTTTTGTCAGCTTAGGTCTTGATCTCAGGGTCGTGCACTCAAGCCCCATGTCAGGCTCTGTCCTGAATGTGGAGCCTGCTTAAGATTCTCTCTTTCCCTGTCCCTTTGCCCTTCCCTCTTTGCTATTTGCTCTTACTCTTACTCTCTTGGAAGGGAGGAAGGAAAGAAGGAGAGAGAAAAAGAGAAAAGAAGGACGGAAGGGAGGAAGAAAAGAAAGAGGAAGAAAAGAAAAGAAAGGAAAGAAAAATGGAATTTTTAAAATACAGGATATGAAGGAGTCATGATGTTTTTAGTGTTGGGGAAAATGAACATATTTGCATTTATTAACATTTTATTTTTAAAAAAACTATTTTTAAACATACAATAGGGATTTTCCTTATAATGATTTACATCTATTTGTAAAGATCCTGACATTGTTGATTTTCATACAATAAAATAAAAGAGGTTGTGGTAGAGGAAAAGGTTTGAGATCAAAGACTTAAAGCTAAAGTTCTCATAAAAGGACAGAAGGGAGATACAACTCTAATTTTATGCATATTAAAATTTTTAATACAGAAATACATAAAGAATATAACAATTTACTTGCAAAAAGACATGAGGTTTCTTTTCTTTTCTTTTATTTCTTTTCTGTTACAGAATTCATTGTTTATGCACCACACTCAGTGCTCCATGCAATACATGCCCTCTATAATACCTACCACCAGGCTCACCCAACCCCTCACCCTCCTCCCCTCTAAAACCCTCAGTTTGACTCTCAGAGTCCACAGTCTCTCATGGTTTGTCTCCCCCTCCGATTTCCCCCAACTCACTTCTCTCCTTCTCCTGATATCCTCTGTGTTATTCCTTATGCTCCACAAGTAAGTGAAACCATATGATACCCGACTCTCTCTGCTTGACTTATTTCACTCAGTGTAATCTCTTCCAGTCCCATCCATGTTGATACAAAAGTTGGGTATTCATCCTTTCTGATGGAGGCATAATACTCCATTGTATATATGGACCATATCTTCTTTATCCATTCATCTGTTGAAGGGCATCTTGGCTCTTCCCACAGTTTGGTGACTGTGGCCATTGCTGCTATGAACATTGGGGTACAGATGAACCTTCTTTTCATTACATCTGTATCTTTGGGGTAAATACCCAGTAGTGCAACTGCAGGGTCATAGGATAGTTCTATTTTTAATTTCTTAAGGAATCTCCACACCATTTTCCAAAGTGGCTGCACCAACTTGCATTCCCACCAGCAGTGTCCCTCCAACACATGCCACTCTTGTTCAACATAGTATTATAAGTCTTAGCAACAGCAATCAGATAACAAAAAGAAATAAAAGGTATTCAAATTGACAAAGAAGAAGTCAAACTCTCTCTCTTCACAGATGACATGATACTTTATGGAAAACCCAAAAGACTCTACCCCCAAACTACTAGAACTCAGACAGCAATTCAGTGATGTGGCAGGATACAAAATCAATGTACAGAAATCAGTTGCTTCCTTATACACTAACATTGAAAATATAGAAAGGGAAATTAGAGAATCTATTCCATTTACTATAGCACCAAGAACCATAAGATACCTGGGAATAAACCTAACCAAAGAGGTAAAATATCTGTACTTGAGGAACTACAGAGCACTCATGAAAGAAATTGAAGAAGACACAAAAAGACAGAAGAGCATTCCATGCTCATGGATAGGAAGAATAAACATTGTCAAAATGTCTATACTGCCTAGAGCCATCTATAGTTTCAATGCCATCCCGATCAAAATTCCACTGGCATTTTTCATAGAGCTGGAACAAATAATCCTAAAATTTGTATGGAACCAGAAAAGACCCTGAATTGCTAAGGAAATGTTGAAAAAGAAAAGCAAAACTGGGGGCATCACATTGCCTAATTTCAAGCTTTTACTACAAAGCTGTGATCACCAAGACAGCATGGTACTGGCAAAAAACAGACACACAGACCAGTGGAACAGAGTAGAGAGCCCAGGTATGGACCCTCAACTCTATGGTCAAATAATCTTGGACAAAGCAGGAAAAAATATACAGTGGAAAAAAGACAGTCTCTTCAATAAATGGTGCTGGGAAAACTGGACAGCTATATACAGAAGAATGAAACTAGACATGACGTTTCTTTTGTGGAATTCAGGGTGGTCATGTCTGTAGAGCTTCTGAGTTTCAAGTAAGAGATAAGAAGCAGAACATCATCATTCTTAGGACAAAATGTTCTATCACAGAAACAGGTGTTTGGGGATTATTATGCTTTTTATCTTCTTTCTTTTTCAGTGTTTTTTCTTAAGGTGTGTATAATTTTCTACTTTTTGTGTACAAAGGAGGAAAATAGAAAGAAAAAAAAAGGAGTCCTGCTATTTTATTCTGTTCATTTCCCCTTTTATAATTAAGCTGCTTCTACTGTACCTGAACCCTGATGGTACAGAGTGCCATTCTAAACACTTCAGTCGCCGCTAACTACACGGAAAATTCTTTTCTGTCTTACTCAGAACACGGTAATGGGGCCACATCAAACTCCAATTTATTTCTTGTAACAGCTTTGTATCTGATGGTACTCAGAGTAAACTTCCCTCAGTTTTTGTTCTTCTGATAATCTAGTCTCTCCTTTATTTCAAAAACGCTATTGCTTCCATCATTTCTACTGTAATTCATGTGTTCGAATGTCAGTGTATACTTGGACTTTTGTATTCAGGTCATTTACATTTGGAATGACATTTTAAATAGTTTCATCAAGAAAATATGCAAACGTAAAGAATTTCACCGCATAACTTGTAGGCTAATGCATACTGGTAAACTGGCAAAGGGAGAAGAAAATACACGTGGGTGCATATGTACCCCTGTCTGTATATGGTTTGTGTTTTGTGTATTACCCCATTAGGTAGCCCTTTCAGCAGAGTGGCTTTTGTGATAACCTGGTATGTGCTAGAAGCAGAGACTATGTTTCCTGTGTGAAAATAAATCAAACAAGAGCATGTGCCATTTTACATTTGTGCAGTTATCCTCCACTTGTTTATCCAACATACATGAAAAAATAAACATTCCCAAGCAAATAATGAGGCATAAGGCAACATGTGCTCATGGTAAAATTTCACGAGATAAGACGTATCACGAAAAGATCAGTTTCTGGCTGCATGCCTACTCTTATTCCTCAACAACCACTGACCTTGAACCTTTGAATATGTCCTGAAATATTCTTTTTTTTTTAAGATTTTTTTATTTGACAGACAGAGGTCACAAGTAGGCAGAGAGGCAGGCAGAGAGAGAGAGGAGGAAGCAGGCTCCCTGCAGAGCAGAGAGCCCAATGTGGGGCTCGATCCCAGGACCCTGAGATCATGACCTGAGCCTAAGGCAGAGGCTGTAACCCACTGAGCCACCCAGGCGCCCCTGTCCTGAAATATTCTATGTGTCAAAGTTTATAAAGATTACTAAGTATTTCACTGAGTGCTTTTTAAAATGTGTGACTGGGAACAAAGTAACATAGGTGGTTCTGCAATTCTATTCACTTAGTAATCTTAGTAATTGTCAGCACAAAATTTGACTCATTTTTAGTGGCTTTATAAAATATTTAAAACTTTATTCCTTTTTTTAAAAGATTCCATTTATATATATGAAAGAGAGGGAATAAGAGAAAGAGTTTGAGACGGGGAGAGTCAGAGGGAGAAGCAGACACCCTGCTGAGCAGGGAGCCTGTTGTGGGGCCTTGAACCCCGGAACTCCAGGCTTACGACCTGAGCCGAAGGCAGTTTCTGAACCAACTGCGCCACTCAGGTGTCCCAAAACTTTATTCCTTTTGAAATCTATTTTTGTATAAGATAAAGTCATTTATATTGCTTTCCTGAAAAGATTACCAAATCTGATGATGGATATATGCAAATAGTTACAGATATAACTATCCTTGATTTATGAAGAACTTATAACAATATATTTTCATTTCAGGATAATATTCTTAATAATAATTAAATTTAGTAAATATCCTGTAAATATTACTGTAAATGACCATAATTGTCTTGTGTTTTTTTTACCTTTGACATATAATAACAACAATAACTACATTAAAATATTTAATTGAACCGTCTTTGCATTTTTGTAATTAATCCCACAAGAACATCTGTTTTTCTTCATTATGATACTGAATTATGTTTGTTAATATTTATTTTAACTTTTTCCATTTTTATCCATTGGTGTGCTTGTTTAATTCTATTTATTTTCTCTGTGTGATCTTCATGACAGATTTTGCATGAATTATAACCTAGAATATAACTATTTTGGAAACCTTTGTGTTGTTTTTTTTGTTGTTGTTGTTGTTTTTTTACTATGCCCTGGACATATTTAGGATTATCTTTTTTTTTTAGAGGTTTGGTAGTATTTGTGAAATTATCTGGACATATATTTGGGAGGTAGTTTTTTATTACTAACTTTTAGTTTTATTAGAGTGTGATTACTAAATATTTCTGGGTATTAGCTCTGTTTTAGAAATATTTTTAAGCATTCTTTGTTGCTTCATACATGGAAGTGATTTTTATAATTACTACATGCATACTTGAAAAAATGATACATTTTCTGTTTATAGGAAAATATTATATTCCATAAGATCTCATATATATTTATTTTTGGTCCACTTGATAAATCATGACCTGAAAGAGATGAATTAAATCATATGATAAATATTATGTTTCTATTTTCTTTGTATTGTTATGGTATATTTTTTAATTTATAAAAACTGACCTATATAATTTGGTCACATTTGTTATTTAAAACCTTCATGGGTAATTATACCTTTTTTATGTAAAATTATATAATTATTCCATCCAGTTGTACAAAATATTTTCTTTATCTTAGATGTCTGATAATTTTATGTAACAGTTTACTAGTAAACTGTTCTTTGTTACTTTTTTGTGGGCTGTGGTAAGTGGTAAACTTCTATTCAAATCTTCTTTTAACTTTCTATAATTTTCTTAAATTACCTATTTCAGTATATTTTGTTTTTATTTCTGAAAAAAATTTTTTAGCTCCACAGCTCATAATCTCTCCCCAGCCCACTGAGATCAACATTACATGATAGCTTTCGCTGCAAACTATCTCTTCTTCTATGCCTCCCTAACTGACTTATTTCATTCAAATGTATCAAGTGTATTTGATTTAATTTTAGCCTTACTTTCTTTCCTTGCTTCGCAAGTATCTTTTTGTTTCTATTGGTGGTTTTTTGTTGCTGCTACAGTTTTTTAGGGAAGCCCCCACAACCAGGTTGTGACATTTTTAACATTTTTACAAGAGTAATGGATAAAGTCCTTAACTTTTCCTAAGTACAGAGCAAGTACTTAGGAAAAGTATTTTTGGACATAAAGAGGCAGAAATAAGACTGAGAGGACAGGCTTAAGAATGTAAATGGAGAAGAAAATTTCACAACAAACATCTTCCACAGAGAAATAAAGGGTCAACAGATGGATGTTCAAGATCTAACTGATCAGCCAGTCTTCATGTATGAAATACCTATAATGTTAGAGGTTATAAGATATAAGCCTCAAGAAGATAATAATAATAGAGATAATATACATGTTGTAGATTAAAATTGAATATCTTTCTGAAGGCCATCACAGTCTCTATCTCTATGGAAGATAAAGGACCAAATAAAGCTACCAGTGCAGAAAAACTCAAAATACTTAACAATAACCATGACATTAATTAAAAGAGAGAGAGACACTTGTCTGGTTCTCCTTACCCTTATAAACAAAAATAATTTTAGAAAGCATAATTTATTACATTATCGTCAAAGCTTTACAAAGATTAAACTCTAAGCATTCAAACTGGAAAAGATTTGAGAGTGTACATTTTTTATGGGACGATAAATGTATAAAGCAGGGCTCCCCTGGGCAATTTAAGATGTATTGTCACCTAATTCTAAGGCACTTGGTAAAACAAGTGAGTTACTAGTGAAATAAGTATATCAGGTGGTTACACTTTGATTTCATGCTTGATTAATACCAAGCACTGATTTTAACTATATATCTAACTCTTGCTCGTAATCCAAGTTTCTGTAACTATTTTGCTTCAGAGGAGGCTTTCCTGCCACAAAGAGAATACGTGTTTATCGAAGCGACACTTCTTTCCCAACTCACCACACAAGTTTATCAGTGTAAATAAGTGATCTCCTTTGTCTGACACAAAATTCATCTGCTTAGGGTTTCGGGTAGCTGGATCAATTTGCTAATTGCTTCTGGAGAGTTGATGCAACTTAGTTGGCAGGCATGGATATATGAGGCCACAGACCTTGGCATCTTCAGGGAATAATGTGGAGAGCAATAATGCTGGCTCGAAGCCAAAGAAGTTCAATTTTGACATCAGTGATACATGTTTCCTAAGGAATAATTCCCATCATTGAAGCCAGAGGGTCCTAAGCAATGTCCCTTCATCTTCACAGAGCATTAACTGAGAAATTACACTCCAGACTTCAAACTGGCGTTGGTCTTCCTCACAGTCTCTGTACCAAATGCCATTGGTGTAACATCATTTTCCTGTAGTTCCTTCCCCCCAGACAATGGTCTCTGGAAATCTAATCAAATGTCTTTTTTTTTTTCTTTTAATCTTTATTTTCTCAGTCCTCCATTCACGGCACATGTTTTCTGAACCCGTTCTTGTCTCATTCATCTAAGAAAAGTGAGTAGGTCAATAAACTCAGAGGTTTAGGCGTTCTTCTTTTTTATTGCGTTCTTGGTAGTTCTTACCCCCAACCAGACACATTAAGTGACAGCCAGTGGCGGGGGAGGTAATATGGTATCTTGATTCTAAACCAAAGTAAACAGGGAAGTCATAAAAATATGAAATTGAATAGATGACAAACCAAATTCTCTCTCTGAAAGCAATTATTTCTGAACCTCAGATCTAATAATCTGCAATTCTGAAGGCTGAGGGAAGTGCTCATTCGTGGCTCAATCAATTTAACACAGAAATCCACACGATGAGGCAGATAGCATCTGAGAGGAAAAAATGTTTCTTTGCTCTGAACAAATAACGGATATCTATTCTAATACTTATTGGCTCTCAATTTATTACAACAACAGTATATTATGCAATCATCTATATCATCAAACAATAGTTTCACTGACTAGTATGACCATATTTTTGTACAGGAATAGAAAGGTAAATGAATGAGTAAAAGAATGCTCTTCTTCAGGGAAAGGTAAATGAGTCCCATTAAGCAGATACTTGGTAAAAGAATTTTAATTCTACATAATATTGTGCCTTTTAAATAATACATTTAATTGGAGCAGTGGCTTACAACTAATGAATAGTTTTATCTATCTTTCTTTAAAAAAAAAAAAAGCCTATGAGAATGGCACAGGAGAAATGAAAGCCAATATATAATAATGGCATTATACTATGTAATAATTCTAAGTAGAGACAGGTAAATATATTTTGAAGAGCTATCATGAAGCCAGAACTAAATATTTTATCCCTTTTAATCCTCAATGCGATTGTTATTATTTCTGCTTTACCTTCAGGAAAAATTAAACTCAGAGTTACAAAATCCTTTATCCAAGGTGACATGTGGAAACTGGAATGAAGATTCAAAGACGTATCAGGCATATTTCAAAGCCTAGATACATTTGACTATGTCTAACAGATGTGATAGGCTGACTCCAAAATATGTTTCTAATACCACCATAACTAACTGTAGAATGTTGACATTGCAATATAGTTCTATCCATATAAATTTACTTATTAATAAAAGGGCTTATTAAATGTCTCCTTCTGCCAAAATACTACAGTTAATTATATTTGTGGACGTCATTTGAAATCCAATTAAGCAATTAGTAGCAAATGCGCCAAGATTGTGCATGCAGGTAAATACCTATTATTTTCATTATTTACCTTGACACCTTAAAATAGTGAATTTAAATGATTAGTGTATAAAATCAGAGAAGTCCATAATTACAGAGTATTAAACTTGTACAAAATGTTAATTTTCTAGATACTTAGAGAAGTGAGGTGACTTACAAAAGATTTGATAGGAAGAAAGGAAAATTATTTTAAAAATTCATAATTCTTATTTGATATAAGGTAGATTCAAATTTCCTTAAACTCTAAAAAAGACCCCAATGTTTAGGTAATGCGGAGAGTTCATTTGGGGTGACCAGAACATTGTTTAACTTATAATGACATATACCTTGTAATAAAAAATTCCTCCTATAAATTGTCTCTTTTATGGCTTTCTGCTTAAATTTGAATTGCTGAAAGTTGTCTAATACTTTTCCATTCATGATTTCTGTCCTTTTATTCTTTGCTCTTTGGGATATAACTATAATTGGTAACTATAATATAGAATTATAGATTATGTAACTGCTGCTTGGAATTAGAAAAAGAGTTCATTTTAAGAGTTTTGAAATGCAAAAGGCAAGATGTTTGGGCAATGTTTATACTGCAAACTACAGCTACATAAAACATATGAGGTTTCAAATTGGGGGGAGCATAAGATGTATACAAGACTACAACACTGTTCACATAATTGCAAGGTGGTATTTATACCTTAGGTAGACATATGTATTCTACACTACTGGATAGTATTAAGTTCTACACATTAACCATTGCAGCAGAGGGCAGTCTGAGTTACTGGGAAAATTGTATGGTTTTAGTTTCTCTCTCAAGACCAACTTGATGATTTTCTTCCTTAGAGAATGAAGCTACCCGCAGAGGAGGACAACACACAGTAATGTACTTAACTACCTGACAAGTGTTCTTCTAAGCCCATCCATATTTTAACTCATTTAAGCCTCCAAGCAATACTAAAGGAATTTTTTTTAAACCACCCCACTTTATGGATACATAACTGATGTACACAGGGGTCAACAAGTCTGGTTTTCTCTACAATTGCTCCATCATTTCTCCCCAACATTCTGAAATCACTAAAATTTAAAGGCCCCTGCCTCAATCTTCCCTGAACGCTGTTTGCAAACTGAAAAGTTACATATAACCTTCACACTGCCTTTGCTGTTTAAATATGTTTTATAGATGAAGCTGAAACTGACAGCAGATGGTGGTTGGAGAGAATCCAATATTTTCCTTTTCTCCATCACATAATAGCAGTTTTTACTATCCTCTCCTCCCTCTATGCATTTACCCCATCAGAATAATTTTCCAAGAAATTAACTAATGAAGCTATTTTTTATAAATATATCCTTGGCACATGTCTTTATACATATATATAAAACAGACTTAAGCCACATATTTAAATGGTTGATCAACCATTTCCATTCCATAATTTCATAATGTCTCCATTGTGTTTGCTCTTACCTTTGTCATCCCTAGTTTTTAAGTGATGATTTAAAATGTGGGCATTGATTATTAATGATTTTATTCTATAAGGACTCTAAAGGTTACAAGAAGCATTGCCTCTTTATTTCAGAAGAAAAGAAAAGGTTCTCAGATAATTAGAGATTCTCTAAAGTTCAAATGATAAGGTCAAAAACAGACATTATTCTTTATCTAGCAATATAAACACTGTTTATCAGCAAGCATGGTACAAAGCATGATCACAGCGAATTTTGGTGTCTCAAGGGGAGTAAAATATCCCTTTCAAGAGGCAAATGCTAAAAATATATTTGAAGAAAGAAAGAAAGAAATAGAATATTAAATTTGGAAATGATGCTCCAAAATTGTTTTTACTAATTTGTAATCTGAAAATATGTTAATATGTAAACAAAATCATTGGGTAAGCCTTAAATATAAAGGGAATGTTTAAAATAAGAAAAAAAAAGTGAATGTTTTATTCTCATCAAATTTTAAATCTGTAATTTTCTAAAATTATGTATTTTAGTATATAGCAAAATGATGATGCAGCTTCTGAAACCACCACCTAGTGATTGCATGCTAAATGAAGTCTAAACTCATGGTAAACAAAGGGGAAAAAAAAGAGGTTTTGATTTGAAATTTAAATAGAAATGCTTACCATTTCTCTCAGAAATGCCATAATGCACATTTGATTCCCCGCAAAAACAAAAGAAATATTTTATAAAATTTCATTTGATTATAAATTTCTTTTTTAATCTGCTTAACAGAAGGTGCAACTGTGTGCATGAAGTACTATTTACTTTGTAAAGATTATTTATTTCACACAATCAGATGCAGAGGCCTTCTAAAAACTACTGTAGAATTTTACATAGAGCATAGGAAGAGAGGATGTCACGACAAATCAACAATCTGTACATTTGACTGTGTCTTCCAAGCTTAAAACCCTGAAGAGAATATTAACTTCTTAAGTTATAAAATGGGTAATATTGAATTAGTTAAATTGGATTTGTTTTCACAGGGTATGTCAGTTAACCATTGTTTCCAAATAAAATCTCAATGACCTACAATTAATTCATCCTTCATCCCTCTTATAGAAAGAACCAAATAGAGAAGGTTATAGGTAGGGAGAGGTTTTTTGTTTTTTGTTGTTGTTGTTGTTATTGTTTTTAAGTGTCTGCGGTTAAATCTACCACAAAGAATACACAAAGAATAAAATCAGAATATTTTAGACAATGGGTGGTATTGTCCATCAAATTGTTGTGTGTTTGTGATAAGAATAAATATATTTGCATCAGGGAAATGCAAATGAAAACCACAATCAGGTATCATCTCATACCTGTCAGAATGACTAAAGTCAAAAACACAAGAAACAAGTGTTGGGGAAGATATGGAGAAAAAGGAATCCTTGTGCACTGCAGGTAAGCATGCAAACTGGGACAGCCACTCTGGAAAACAGTATAGAGGTTCCTCAAAAAATTCAAAATAGAATTATCATATGATCCAATGATTCCACTACTAGAAATTCAAAATAGAATTATTATATGATCCAGTAATTCCACTACTGGTATATCATGCATTTATATACCAAGGGTATATAAAGACACTAATTCAAAAAGATATATGCAAACCTATGTTTACTGTAGCATTACTTACAATAGCCAAATTATGGAAGCAACCCAAGAGTCATCAATAGATGAATGAATAAAGAAGAAAAAGTGCATATGTACACACAATGGAATGTTATTCAGTCATAAAATATAATGGAATCTTGCCATTTGCAACAACATGAATGGATCTAGAGGGTATAATGGGCTAAGTGAATTAAGTCAGTCAGAGAAAAACAAATGCTCTATGATTTCCTTCAGATATGGAATTTAAGGAAAGAAAGAAAGACAGGCAGAAAGAAAGAAAGGAAGAAAGAGGAAGAAAGGAAGAAAGAAAAGATACAAACCAATAAATAGACTCTTAACTCTAGAGAACTGATGGTTACCAGAGGAGTGGTAGGGGGATGAGTGAAGTAGATGAAGGGGGTTATGAGGACACCTGGGTGCCTCAGTGGGTGAAAGCCTCTGCCTTCAGCTCAGGTCATGATCTCAGGGTCCTGGGATCGAGCCCCGCATCGGGCTCTCTGCTCAGCAGGGAGCCTGCTTCCTGCTCTCTCTCTCTCTTTCTTGGCCTGCCTCTCTGCCTACTTGTGATCTCTGTCTGTCAAATAAATAAATAAATAAAAATCTTTATAAAAAAAAGAGTACACTAATCGTGATGAGCATGAATAGCATACAGAATTGTTAAATCACCATATTGTACACTTGGAAGTAATATAGCACTGTATGTTACATATAATGGAATTTAAAAAACAAAAGAGTATAAAGTAGATGTGGCAAGACTGCCAAAATTTTAAAAAATGTAAAAAAAAAGAATAAATGGATTTGATACAGAAGTTATTTTTGCCACAAAACTCAAATATTCTTAATAAGTAATCACAAAGATATGAACACATTGCATTTAGTTGTCACACCTCCTTAAGCTCCTCTTGGTTGTGACAGTTTGAGACTCTTCGTTTTTGATGACCTTGACAATTTCAAGGAGCACTCAGGCATCAGGTGTTTCATAGAATGCCCTTCAATAAGCGATTTGTCTGATGCTTTTCTTCTGACTACATGACGGGTATAGATTTTTTTGGTAGAAGGACTACAGAGGTAAAATGTCATTTTTATCACACTACATGAGGGGTACATGCTCTCAACATGACTTAGCACTTTTGATATTAACCTTGATTATCTGGAAGAGGTAATGTTTTTTCAGGGTTCTTCACTGTAAAGTTACATGTTTTTCCCCTTCTTTATTTTTCCTACTTACTAATGTTTTGATGTGCCATGGTTTATATATTCATTCATCCCTTGAAGGACATCTTAGTGGTTTCCAATTTTTGGAGATTATTAATAAAGCTGCTGTTTTAAATAGTGCAAAGTTTTATAAGGATTTAAGTTTTCAAATCAGCTGGATATATGTCTAAGCACTATTGCTGGCTCATATGGGAAGACTATGCTTAATTAACATTGTGAGAAATCAATGCATTTCCTCCCAAAGTGGCCATGCTTTCCTATCTCAATGAAGAAGTGTTCTTGTTGCAGGATGCCTCAGTGGCTCAGTTCAAGGAGCATCTGACTCTTGGTTTCAGCTCAAGTCATGATCTCAGGGTCATGAGATCAAGCCCCACATCAGGCTCCACACTCAGCATGGAGTCTGCTTCAGATTCTCTCTCCTTCTCCCTTCTGTTCACACTCTTTCTTTCTCAAATAAATAAATAAACAAACAAACAAAATCATAAAAAAAAAAAAAAACCACACACTCTTGTTGCTCCACAACTTCACTAGCAATTGCTATTATCACGTGTTTCTTTTTCAGATATTCTAGCTGACATACTGGTTCTGAATCTATATTTCCTATAGTCTTTGTACATACCTCTATAGTGTCATCTATTGTGTCCACTACTAAATGAAGCATGCCCTTTAGGGTAAGTTCTATATTTTATGCACCATAAGCTCTCAGTATACAACACATGGTAGGTGATTTTTATTTTTAATGAAAGCAACATTGAATGAAAGAACAAAAGAATTGTGTCTAACGAATAATTTCAAATGTGATTTGAGCAAAGTTAAATATGTGTCTCTTTTTTATTATGTCGAGTGCATCAGAACTGGACATCTAATCCCACATTAATGTCCTTTCTAAAAATATTGTCTTTTGAAATACATCTCAATTCATTAGAGCTATCTATTAAAATATTACTTTCTAAGCAAAAATTAATTTTGTCTCATATATTAAAATGAGACCAATGTATTTACTCTTAAAAAGGCTTTTACTACTTCCAATCAAGTACCAGGAACAACTTTCTAAAGTCAATAATCATATTTGAACAATATTAGCTTTCTTTTAGTATATGACTGCTTAGCTATATATTTTTTGTGGTTGTGATGAAAAATATTAACAATAAATTATATTGAGGGCAGTATATAAAATAATATATACTATGTTATTTGAAAATTTTTAAAAAGTTGATATACATTCAGTAAATCATTTATTCTTCCCCACTTTATTTTTTTAAAGATTTTACTTATTTAGGACAGAGAGAGATAGCGAGAGAGGAAACACAAACACAGGGTACCTGGAGAGGGAGAATCAGGCTCCCCACTGAGCAGGGAGCCTGATATGGGGATCGATCCTAGGATGCTGGGATCATGACCTGAGCTGAAGGCAGACGCTTAACAAGTGAGCCACCCAGGTGACCCTATTCTTCTCTACTTTAGACTATTTTCCCTACATCAAATGTATTACAATATATGACTATTGTTTCATAGACCATGAAATTAAGACCAATGGAATTTAAGAAAGTTACATGATGTCATTAATCTCTTAAAGTGTTAGGCCAGGATTTAAAGCTGGATTCAAAAGCAGGGTTTATTTTGTACTTCACTCTGACCATACATTCAAATGTATTTTTGATCTTAGTTAGTTGGTCTTAGCCAGCTAGTTTTGTTTTGTTTTTTTTTTTTATTAAACTACCAAAGGTAAAGTCCCTCAAAAATACAGATATGTAATCTTCTCTTTCATTACTGAATCAACTTGCTCTTTTGTAGTGCACCTTACAGCAATAATGTGATATAGATATCAAAATAAGTGATGATGCAGAAAAAAGCTAAAAAGAGAAAATTTGTCAGAATGCACTATAATCATACAAGGTGATTCATTTCCTAATTTTCTTTTTACTTCAAATGTAGCTGTAATGTCAATTTTTCTATAGTACCCTGAGGGATTCATAAGTTATTCTCAATGTCAGTGCTTTACTTCCCACATAGTCTCCATTCTTTCAGAAATAAAATTAGAGAGAGCAGAAGAAAGTGACTCAAAAAGTTTCTCAAATTTGTGCCATGTGAAAATTTATTCTCTAACCCATCTCCTGCCTCCCTTGCCAAGATTCTGGACTCTCATGTACTTTTTGCTGACTCCTTAGAATTTATATTCTTTTCTCCTACTCTTTCTGAGATAGAATGTGGATGGATGTCTACTTCCAACAGTAAATCAGTTGCTCTATGCACAAAGAACATTTGTTCTAGTAAATATTTTTCCTTGATTCCTCAGCAAAGTATGAGTCGAGAACTAGTTAGGCTTATGAAACGGCACGAGGTTGGATGCCACAGGAATGTTTTATGTTGATTGAAAAATGTGGGAGTTTCTTAGTGGTTCAGTGGGAGAAGTATGATTGGTGTAGGTCTCATTGTTGTAACACAACTACCAATTTCCAAGTTGGTAGTCTAAACTTTTTTTTTTTAATTAAAAGGAAAGTTTAAACATTTTTTCCCCAAAATTTATAGTAACTAGTGCTATGAGTTTGTTCATTTATAGAATGGTGGGAAATTAACTTGGAATCATTCACTGAGCCTAGTTTGAGGGTGGCCTGAGTATTATATTATTGTCATATTTACATAAATAAAAAAACAAACAAAAAACAAAACAACAACAACAAAAAACACAGTGTGACTTTTGAACTGTGGCCTCATTAGGGTAGCATTAGTTACCAGGTAGAATGGTTTCCAGGTGTGGGGTGTTTTGTTTTGTTTTGTTTTTATGGATGAGGTAAGATACTAAAAAAATAATAATAATAATTAGGCAACTCTGAGAAGAAAGGCTTTATTCAACTGATGCGCTAGGAAGCCCCTGAAAAGCAGCTACCTTCCAATGAAGCAAGGTCAAGATTTTGACATGATAAGGGAAATTGCTTACCTGTCCTATAGTTTCAGCTTATGCTTTTTTTTTTTTTTTTTTTTTTTTTTTTTCTTTTAACTAGATCATGCACTCCTTGCTCAGAGTTTCAATAACCATCAGGAAGATATTTTCTGAGAACTATTTTTGCAAAACCTGCTCTTAATCAGCTAATGTGGGTGAGGAGGTTAGGTAGCAAAAAGAAAATGGGGCAGAGGTAGAAAACACAAGAATGATTGGGAATTTTGCAATTTGTTACAACCTATGAACCTACTTGGCACATTATCTTTAGCCAGAGTCCATAGTTTGTATCAAGGTTCAATCCTGGAATTATATATTCTATGGTATTAGACAAATGTATAATAACATGTATCCACTATTATAGTCTTATACATAGTAGCTTCATTAACTTGACATTTTTCTATGCTCTGCTATTCAAGCTTTCCCCTTCCCAACCCTTGTCAAACACTAATCTTTTAAATGTCTTCTGTTTTTCCTTTTCCAGGAATGTCATATAGTTGAAATCATAATAAATGTAGCCCAATGTAGATGGGCTTCTTTTGCTTAGTGATATCAATTTAAGTTTTTACCCTGTCTTCTCATGGATTTATAGCTTTTTCTTTTGAGCACTGAATAGTATTCCATTGTCTGGATGTACTTCAGTTTATTTATCTATTTACCTACTGAAGGAAATCTTGGTTGTTTCCAAGACTTGGTAATGATCAATAAAGCTTCCATAAACATATCTGTGAATGTAAGTTTTCAATTCAGCTGGGTAGATACCAAGGAGTGTGATTGCTGGATTGCTTGCTAAGAGTATGTTTAGTTTTGTGAGAAACTGACAAACTGTCTTCTGTAGTGGCTGTGGCAATTTGGTTTCCCACAAGCAATGCATGAGGATTCCTATTGCTACAAATCCTCACAAGCCGTGATGCCTGCGGTGTTCCAGACTTGGGTCATTCTAACAGGTCTGCATGGTATCTTCTTGTCTTAATTTGCATTTCTCTGATGACCTATTATGTGAAACATCTTTTCATATGCTTATTGGCCATCTATATATCTTCTTTGGTGAGGTGTCCTTGAGGTCTTTGGTTCATATTTGAATTGGCTTTCTTCTTGCTGAGACTTAAGAATTCTTTGTATGTTTTGGATACAGTCCTTTATCAGGTATTTCTTTTGTAAATATTTTCTCCCAGTCAGTGGTTTGTCTTCTACTCCTTTGACAGTATCTTTTGCAGAGAGAAATATTTAATTTTAATGAAACCCAACTTATTCTTTCTTTCATGAATCATCCCTTTTGTGTTTTACCTAAAAAAAAATTCATTGCCAAACTTAAGATCTTTTAGATTTTCTTCTAAATTATCTTCTAGAAGTTTTAGAGATTTACATTTTAGATTTATGTCTATGATCCATTTTGAGTTAATTTTCATAAAGTATATAAGGTCTGTGTCTGGATTCTTTTTTTTCCTCCTTTGTTGAAGATCAGTTGACTATATTTATGTGGGTCTATTTCTAGCCTCTCTATTTTGCTCCATTTATCTATATGTTTATTCTTTGACCAATACCACACTGTCTTGATTATTGTAGCTTAATAGTAAGGCTTGGACTTGGGTAGTGTCAGTTTTCCAACTTCATTCTTTTCCTTTATTGGCTATTCTGGGTTTTTTGCCTTGCCATATAAGTTTCAGAATCCATTTCTTTTTTTTTTTTTTTTTTTTTTTTTATTTATTTGACAGAGATCACAAGCAGGCAGAGAGGCAGGCAGAGAGAGAGGAGGAAGCAGGCTCCACGCTGAGCAGAGAGCCTGATGCGGTGCTCGATCCCAGGACCCTGGGATCATGACCTGAGCCGAAGGCAGAGGCTTTAACCCACTGAGCCACCCAGGTGCCCCTCAGAATCCATTTCTTAAACCTAAGAAACGAGATAAGTTGCTGGGATTCTGACTGGGGTTGCACTGAATCTATAGATTAATCTATAGATTAAGATTAAGAAAATACTGAGTCTTCCTATCCATGAACGTAAAGTAGTCTCCATTTATTTGGTTCTTTGATTTTATTCATCAGTGTTTTGTAGCTTTCCTCATAAGATCTTACACTCATTTTGTTATCTTTATAACTTACTATTTCACTTTTGGGGGTGCCAATATAACTGCTACTGGGTTTTTTCATTTCAAAGTCCACTTATTCATTGCTAGTAAGAAAGCTATAGACTTTTATATATTAATCTTGTATCCTTCAACCTTGTTCTAACTGCTTATTAGTTGTAGCAACTTTTTTGTCAGTTTTTCAGATTCTTGTAGCCAATCATAACCTCAATGAACAAGGACAGTTTAATTTATTCTCTCCCCTCCTGTATACCTTCTGTTCTCTCTCTTGTTTTATTGCGTAAGCTAGAACATTTGTTTCTTTTAAAAAATTATATCCTATGGTATACTGAAGTGATCTTATGATACTAATATGGTAGAAAGGAGAAAAGGCCTTTAACAAGGTTTTGTTTTTGTTTTTGTTTTTCAGTTTCAGAATTAAATTTCACTTGGCTAATCAACTTTGATTTTATAAAGGAGGAAACTAAGCTTAAGTGACTTGATCAGGATGACAGTAGCATAATACTCAAAAGAATGCTAATGTTTCTTTAGCTCAGTGATTATCAACTATGGGTGATTTTCCATCCCAGAGGATATTTGGCAATATATGGAGATACTTTTTATTGTCACGACTTGGGGAAAAGTGTTGTGTCTAGTGGGCAGAAATCAAGTATGATGCTAAATATCCTATAATATATAAGAAATCCTCCCACAGTGAAGAATTGTTTAGTACAAAACGTCAATAAGCCCAAATTCAGAACTTATGGAACTCTTAACATTACTTACATTAGTTAAGCTAACACAAAGTATTAAAACAAATTTTAGTTTCTTACATAATGGAAAGCTATCATTATTCAGTTGAATCCAATGCAACTATTTCTATTGGGAGACTCTCATCCAACCTGTGTTTCAGGTCACCAGATATGTTATCTATTGCTATAAAACAACTTACTCCTAAATTTAAATTACCCATATATTAAAGGGGATTAACAACAATATATTTGCTTTATCTTATAATTTCTGTGGGTAAGGAATTTGGGAGCAGCTTGGTTGGACAGATCAGTTCTGGCAAAAAGTTTCTCATAAAGAGTCAGATATTTGCCAAAGTTGCAGTCATCTGGAGGGTTGATTAAGGATGAAAGCTTGCGATAGCTTCCAAGGGACTCACTGACATAGCTGGCAAATTCATGCTGGCTGTTGGCAGGTACTTCAATTTCTCTCCACATGGGCTTTTCTGCAGGTTGCCTGGGTGTCCCCATGGCAGAGGAAGCAAATCAAGAAATGGAAAGGGGAGTTGCAATGCTTGTTATGACCCAGTTTTAAAAGTCATCTATCACTTAAGCAGTATCCTATTACCACACAGATCAGCCCTGTTTCAATTTGGGGAAAGACTAAACAAAGGTTTGATCCTGAGATGTGAAATTTGGGGGTCATTCTCAAGGCTGGTTATTGCACCTCATTATATCCATTATATTTCCACCAGCTTCAAAGATCACCACTAAGGTGTTCTTTCACCAAGGCGACACAGAGGGAAGGAGCAGAGAAAATCACATGCAGGAGATTTGGGGGTAGTGCTAGCTGTGCACATTCTCTCTTGCTAAACAAAAACCATAGGGGTGGTTGGAAAATGTAATTTCACTCTGGGCTTAGGAAGAAAAGTAAACAGCTATTGCAAAATATCTACTAAGTTCTGTCATACTTCCAGAAAGTTACTTGAACACAATATTCTGGGCACTGTCATGCCAAAAAGGCACTTCTTTAGAAATCAAAAACATAAAAAACTATAATTGGGAGAACAAACGTAATTAATAATAAGATAGAGAGTCCCTATCCAATAAGAACATCTTATGCTACTTAGTATTACATAATTAGGCTTTTAGTTCTACTATATTAAAAAACATTCTTCATTTTTTCTATTCATTCATTTATAAGGATAACAAACTAATCTGGATTAAATATCTTCTTTTGTGCCATATAATGTATAAAACATTTAAAGACTCGAGAAAAAGCGGCTATAATCCCTATGGTACATATCAGAAAATAGACTAAAACTATTCAATATAGTATCAAAATGAGAGAGCTATTATTTATTCTTTATGATAAATAAATATACAGAATTTATTATTTATTATAAGTAAAATATACAGAATTCAAATCTGAATTGGTCCACCCCCGTCCTTACGCAGTTCTAGCACACACAAAATGATGTATTTTCTTCTTAGCATCAGACTGGTATTACTTTGCTCTTACTTCCTTTTTTTTTTTTTTAAAGATTTTATTTATTTATTTGACAGAGATAACACAAGTAGGCAGAGAGGCAGGGAGAGAGGGAGGGGGAAGCGCCCCCCCCACCCCCCCACGCGGCAGAAAGCCCAATTGGGGCTCCATCCCAGGACCCTGAGATCATGACCTGAGCTGAAGGCAGAGGCTTAACCCACTGAGCCACCCAGGCGCCCCTGCTCTTACTTCTTTAAGAGGATCTGTGAGGTCTTTAAAATTTTTATTTATTTATTTACTTACTTACTAACTTATTTTTCCTTGATAGACAAGTACTTACACATTCTCGATATGTCCAAAATTGCAAACTTTTCTCTAACCTTGTACAAAAGGATAAATGCAAAATAAAAGGAAACTCTAGCCTTGAAATAGCATTGTAAGTCCTTATATCATATTTGCGGCTTTTTGGGGGGTATCGTGCATGCAAATAAAGGAGTGCATAAACAAAGAGATTTAACTATAGAATATTTAAATTGTATCAGCCAGAAGCTGAAAATGCTTCTTTAAATGACAGATTGTAGAGAAATCTACAGGAAGCCAAAATATTCTCTTCAAAGGGAGTCTTTTAGACATACAGCATACCTTTGCTTATTTCCCATACATTTTGTATGACAAACTACTCAATGTCATTCAGCGCTTGGAAAGGTATTTTATGATCAAGGGATGATTACTTTAGGGTGATGAGATTTGAAAGGTATGCAAATATGCTCTTTGATGGAAGAGCCATTTACCTCTGAAAAGCAACATTACTAGAAACCTGATACATTTAGAAGTAAATGGCAAACCCAGTGAGCCTCACAGTATTTGGCTGGTTCTTAATCAGCAACATATCCAGAAACATCGTGTGCCAGGATCAGAAAATGGCAATATAGTTAAGCATTGGAAAAGTCCGTAATTTTCAATCTTAGCTGTGAGCTAAATTGGGCTTAAAAATACACATTAAGACACAAAAGGACAATTGTCTGAGAGCATGTTCATAGACTTCTGATCTCTTTTCATTGCTCCTCTATTAATTTCCATTTAAGAAAGATGTGGGTGCTTTTTTTTTTTATGTTTCCTATTGATGTTTTTGCTGGTTTGTTTTTTGTTTGTTTGTTTGTTTGTTTGTTTATTAATTGCTGCAGCTAGACTTACTTAACTTTGCATGTGGTTTACCAGAGTGTTCTTATCCTGGGGAATCCTCTCTATGTATTACTAATTAAAATCGCTAGTTCATGTACTGGGGGCAAATTCTTCGATAGTTCTTATCACAGTCTTGCTAATGCAAGTGGAAAAAGATGAGGGCCCCAGAAAATCCTCTGTTATGAGGAACAGAGGATTTTCTGGGGCCCTCATCTTTTTCCACTTGTATTAGCAACCTAACTACCACCTCTCCCAAAGCCAACATTACCAATTGACAGTGCTTCTGGGGTTGGAAGGCTAACAAGACAGACTTAATCTCTCTCTCCACCACACACTCCTTTCTCCCTCACCTTTTCAAGTTAAAAAAATAAAATTAAAGTATACCAAGAATAAAAGGCCTTGATAAAGCCATAATATTAAATACTATTTACTTAAGATTTTACCTCAAGGATCCCTATAGAAACTTCACTACAGAACTATGACCCATGCTTTTATATCCATAGTTTAAAAAAGTATAAACATAATGAAGAACTCACATGGCATCATATTATGGGATGCTTCAAAGCCTTCAGTTCCTTTTGTTGGCGTTCATTAAAAAAATGAGAGGAAGGAAGGAAGGGAGGGAGGGAAAGGAAAGAAAAGAAAAAAAGAAAAGAAAATGAAAGAAAAAAAGAAAAGGAGAAGAAAAGAAAAGAAAAAAAATGACTCCAAATCAAGGTGGTAGAGCATGGTAGCACAGCATCTGGTGATCTAGCAAACTTTCATTTATAGTAGCCAAAACACAAAAACCAAACAAAATAGAGGGAAAGCAAATCCCCCCCCCTCAAAAAAAAGTTGACTTTTGTCAAACTAAACCCTGAAAATCCCTTCTAGTATATGTACTGTCCTAGAACCACATTCAAGAGAGGTAGCTCTCATGCACTGTCTCTATCCATCATACACAGATCAGATCCGATGGGGTAAGAAAGCATAGTTCACTGGAAAGAATATTAACTTTACAGTTAGATTATGTGAAAACACTGGAACAATTATTTAACTTCCAGAAGCCTCTGTATCTTCATCTTTAAAATTAGAACCCCTAAAATTAGCACCCAGGGTTTCTGTGAGAATTAGATACAGAATATGCACTAAATCTGAGAGCAGAAGCCTTATTCAGTTAGGGTTACTGGTGCACACAGTTTGAGCCTAGGAGGCTATTTGAGCATCCCACCCATGTGGTCTATACAATCCCAAAGGACCAGGTCATTGGGAAAGTGCAGGGATTTTTATGTTTTCTTCTTTACTATCTCAATTAAATATCTTTACTTTTTATTTATCTGTTGGGTTCTTAGTTTATTTAAATTCTTAGTGGATCTCTAGTAGAGTGGAGCCAATCTAGTTTTCACCTCTGCTTTCAAATATTGGTGTGATGGAAAACACATAGCATTTAATGGCTATTTCCTTCATTTTGCAAGTTTCTAACTTCAACTGTCAAGAAACTCCTTGTCATCTCTATACTTTTCCCTGCCCAAACACCTTTCCCTGCCTAAAACAAAAACAAACAAACAAACAAAGATATACTGATGACATTCAAAGACAGTGGTATTTTGAAGCAAACAAACAGAAATCACTCCTCAGAATTATACCTATCTGATCACCTAAGCAAAGCATATTCTAGATGCATTGCTTCTTACTTTTTCTTATTTGATTCTAAACTGAGCAACAGTAAAACAATATTATGTTGTTGGGAAAGCATGGGTTTGGAAATCAAATTGGCCTAGGGTCCATCTTGTCCCTACCACTAAACAGTTGTATATTTTGTTCATGCCTCCTTGTAGCTCTAATTCTCTCATCATATTGTAATTTTAATAATACCTGCTTGCTGTGGTGATAACGTGCCTAATGCAATATATATTTCCCGCAATCTACTTGTGTTTTGGAGATTCAAGCCTTCCAGACTTCTGGCTCTCAGCCTGGTAGGCAGCAAAGTTCAAAGTGCTGGATCCGATGAGTAACTTTGTGTATCTTCAGTGATAACCCTGTGTCACTGGTGCTCCAGTAAGTATAATTCAATAGAATGAAGAAAAACTTTATTTTTTTGTATTTTTGTTTAAAAGCTGTATTTTACATTAAAGGTACACAAGTCTTTGGCAATAAAAGAATCATGTAAAATTACAAATAAGAAAGCAAAATTATCCAAAACCTCATTATAAGAAAATAGGAATAGTTTTGTGTAAAAGCATAAAAAGCATAAAAGCATGGCACTGTGACTGTATATATATATATATATATATATATATATATATATATATATATAGGCATAGATGTGTGGCATTGTGGGCATGTTTCACTCTACTCTGCGCTGTAGAAAATGTCAGATAAGTGTCTCCTTTTGGCTCAGATCGTGATCCTGGAGTCCCCAGATCAAGTCTCACATCGGGTTCCTTGCTCAGGGGGTAGTCTGTTTCTCCCTCTGCCCCTCACCCTGATCTTGTGCGCCCTCTATCTCTCTCTTTCTTGCTTGCAAATAAATAAATAAAATCTTAAAAAAAGAAGGAAGGAAGGAAAGAAGAAAGAAAGAGAAAGAAAAGAATAGAAAAGAAAAGGAAAGGAAAAAAAAATTCCTGATTCTTTGTTGGGAAATACCATTCATATTATTTTTAGTGATTGTATTATTTTATATGAAATCACTTGAAAATATCTAATCAGTTCTCTACTGAAAAATATCCATAAAGCAAAGCTCAGAGAAGTAACTGTGTAGGTCCCACAGCTGAAGAGTATTGAGAAAGGGAAATAGACCTAGGTCTTCCTGTCCTCAAAGTCCACCCCACCCCCCACCCCCCCCACAGAATACCGGATTACTTTCCTTGCATGTATTTCCAATTGTTGGAATGCATGTCACTGACCCAGGCAAAACTTTAAACCAAGTTAATGTTGTGGGTTATAGGACCCGTTCGTTTTTGCCTTGTCACTCATATAAAATAAGGTTCTTGCCAATACAGTTGCAGCTCTGTGTGCTTGTAACGTAAAGACATTAAATGAAAAACCCTCGCTTTACATAATTCTGAAAGTTAACATGGAAAATTCCACTATAAAAACGCCCTCAGCTGCATTAGAAGCATTAGCCTCAGGCTTAGTTTGCACTGCACTAAAATGAGCAGTTAGAACAAGAAAACAATGCTCACCAGTTGCCTGGCATTGTGCAGGCCCAGTCATAAAGTGCATGTTATGATGTAACACCCACTGGGACTAATTATTCCCTCTTCTGTATGGAAGAGCACAAGCTGTGCAACCTTTGGGAGCTCTGACTCCTCAGAAAACCTTCTATTCCTCTCTCCTCCCACTCTGCCCACAATAGGGATTCTCCCATCAAGCCTCCATTTGGCTAAGACAGAGAATAGAAACTGTGGTAATTGATAGTCTCTGTTCTGGCTTGAAGTGGAGCAAAAGCCTACCACTGTCACTCCTCTACTCAGACATAGTTAATGGGTTCCCCCTGTCTATGGGATAAAATCTTTAACATGGCCCCAGGCTCTCAAAGATCCCAGCCCATTGCCTTCACTGCATTGTTTTCATCACTGCTTTCCGGTGATTGCTCTGTTCCTTTCCACCAAGCTTGTCTATTCATAGCTTCCCAGAAGCCTCACCTCACCTTTCTGAACATCACTGCAGCTTCCAAAAATGCCTTCCTATCTCTTCTGCCCATGTGAAGTCAGCCCCTTCTTTCAATCAGGTTAATACGCCACTGGTCCCTAACGACATCCAAACTACCTTGGACTTTGTTAATGTCTTATTTACTTATTAATAACACTTACTGGCTCCTAAATGCATCTGTCTAAGGTCAGTTTTATTTGCTGATTATTTTTCTTGGCCAGAAAAAGAATTGTCTCTTACTCTGTATGTAGCTGCTTAAATTCTAATATATTTTCTCTTAAGTGTTCAACTAGAGTGGTTCCACTTTTTTTGAACCAGAGAGCTAAATCCTTTAAGATAAAAATTACCCATAACACTCACTAAGACAGCCTCAGATAAGAAGAGGAGGTAGTTTCATTGCATATGGTCACAACAGAAGACATAATCCCTTCAGAAGATCTCTCAGGGCCCTTTTTTACCAAGGAGGTCTGGAAGAGAAATGGAGCTGCTGAGTATGACAGTGAAATGTTGAACTTTTAAACAGGCATGCTGGTTTAATACCGGGAATATTTAAAGAGGCCTTTAGCTATTTTGCTGTTCTCATATTATAGGCAAATAGTCATAGTTTATCTTCTGCTGGGCTGCTTTGGGGTCTTCTAAGCCAATCTCAATAGGTAAATATCAATTGTTCAGCCATAAAAGTCCATAAAAACCAGAGTTCCAGAAAGAGCATTATATTTTGCATACAGTAATGTGTTTGTAAGTGTTTTATTAGCCCCGTGCAACAAAAATGGAAGTGTGAATACTGACAATATGATATTTCAGTTACTCTCTGGGACACTTAATAATTTAGCAATATGTTTCAATCAAGTTCACACTACATTTATTAAGGAGCTTTATGTGGTTTTCTTTTTCAATTTGAAGCTTAATACATGGCTAAAAAAAACTTCAAGTAAATGTGTGGCATTAATCCTTGTATACTGGGTGATGTTTACAACAGCCCATCATGGGATATTACTTCTGGAATGACTTAAGAGCCAAATCATGAATTTAGAGGGCTATATGAATTCCCATTACCAATTTTCAACTACCTAGACAATTCTATAGGATATAAACTAAAGCAACCATATGTCATAAACAAGGCGCCCAGTCCATTTATCTTGCTTATTATGCCTCTCCTACAATTCCCCAACTAGACCCTGGCAGGTAAAGAAACAATTTGTAATCAACCGCATTTTAATGACACTTAGGATATTATTCCTTACCCAAATGGATATACCTCTTCCCCTTTTGTTAACAGAAGAAACATTTAGTTTGCTTTTTTCAACCAACAGATTATCCGTCTAGAATTGGTATACCTAGGAGGTATTCAATAATTTAAGAATCAACACAGCTATAGCGTTTGTTTTAAGTCATGTTTTTTGGACAGTTCCAGATTTGTTTATTCTATGTATGCATCATCCCTTTTTACAAGACTGTTGTCTGTTATAACAGACAACAGAGGTACTATGCCCAGATTGCCTTGGGTCCCTTCTATATTTCTGTAAACCCTTCCCTGAGTTCTTGTTAATGGTTTAGGCCTGAGACTTTTCTCCTATGTGTAGTCCACAGACTACTAGGGACACTTTTCCTTGCAAGCGCAGAGTTTAAACCCTTTTGGTGCAGACTTTAGCTAATAATACAAAGACTGACAGGTTAGGGTGTGAGACTTAAGTCCCTGGCCTCAGGAGTTGGCGATTCCTGAAGAAAATCTCGCACTCCAGAATTTTTTAGTGAAATCAGCAGAAATGACCTTCTGCCATGCTTTCCCACAAATCATAGCCTTGTTTGGCTTCCCTTTCTTGTCCTGCTTCTCCTTTCTCCAGGTTATCTTGGGGGTTCTTCCTACTAAATCACTTGAATACAAATGCTCACTTTGAGTTTTACCTGAGGGGAATTTGAAATAAAATAGCTTGTTTTACATAAAATTTTCTTCATATTAAGTACAATTCTTTGTCTAACAGTAACGAATGATATGGACATAATTTAACAGTCCTTCGCAATAATATTTTGGTTACAGTTTCTTTTGGAGAAAGCATGCACTTAGGAATTGAACCGAGGTTCAAAGTCAGTCTGGACAGTTCACTAGCTATGTAACACTGGAAACATGACTAGTTGTTGCTTCCTCAATTCCACTGGAATAAATCCCCAGGGGAATGTTCAGACTATGTCTAGCATAGTGCTTTGTTCTTAGAATTTATTATCAAATAGTTCTCTTTGAGCCATCCCTCTACTTGTTTGAAAATGTTTAATCTACCAAAAGTATGATACATTCAACCCAACAGCAGTAGGAAACTCCATTAATTTATCCCATATAGGTTAGACCATGTCATGCTGACTATTGATCTTTCAGGAAAAGATGGGATTTTAAGAAGGTAGGAGACAGAAAGGCATAGAGTTTAGAGGCATTATGCTTCTGAATATGTCATGACAGATAATATATCTTCCCTCTAATCCAGAAAGCCAATACTATTTTCTATCTTTTTCCTCCCACCTGTAGTGGTATTGCCAAACTTGAATAGAAATGCCATTATAGAAGCAAAGATTTTTCTAAACTCCAGATGTTAGGGAGAAATGTAGTTTTAAAAGTTTACCAGAAAAGTCAAAGTCACTTCATATTTATTATAAAGACAAGCCCCTTAGTGGGTGTGTCTATGAGGTAGGAACATTATACTGCTCGTTATCTTATAGTTAAAATTATTTGCCCAACATCTGTGATCCCTTCCTCCTTTCTCACAGAAATCCACTTTGTTTAGATATCTAACCTTTCTCATGCAAGTCCTTGTGGTGCAAGTGAATCTGAATTCAGCTCCATCTCCAGGAGAGGGCATGAATAGTCGAAAGATAACGTCATGTTTACTGATTTAAAAAAAAAGGAAAAAGTACATGAGCTAACTAACTTGGGCAAATAAATTTTGAGTGAAGTATTTCTAAGTCTTTTGAATAAGTTACTCCTGGAATTTGAGAGAAATCTGAATAAGTTTCCCATCTTTCATTCATTTTCATGGGAAGTTATCAATCACGTATGAGTTTAGCAACTGTTGCAATCATTTCACAGTTGGACTAAAGATGAAACACTGAAGGAAGAAGCAAATTTCAAAGAACTGCAGAGAAATAGGGGTGCCTGGGTGGCTCCGTGGGTTGATCCTCTGCCTTCAGCACAGGTCATGATCTCAGGGTCCTGGGATCAAGCCCTGCATTAGGCTCTCTGTTCAGCAGGGAGACTGCTTCCTTCTCTCTCTCTCTCTGCCTGCCTCTCTGCGTACTTGTGATCTCTCTCTCTGTCATAAATAAATAAAATCTTAAAAAAAAAAAAAAGAATTAACCGAGAAATAGAATTAGAGCACTCAATTCCAAAGAGAGTCATTTCTCTGTGTGAGCTAATACATTTCTGTATTTTTAAAGTCAATTTGATAGGGTCTATTTTAGTAACAAATTACAACCAACCTGCTGAATTAAACTACATGAATTTATTCCCTCAGAGTTCTGGAGGCCAGAAGTCTGAAATCAAGGTGTTGACATGACTGGTTCCTTCTGGAGGCTGGGAGGGAGAATATTTCCTATGCCTATTTCCCAGCTTCTGGGGCTTCTGGTAATTCTCAGCATCCATTGGTATATGAATACCACATCCCTCCAATCATTATCTCAGTTTTTTCATGGTTTTCTATCTGTGTACCTCCATGTGTCAAATCTCTCTCCTCTTTATTACAAGGATAATAGTCATTGGATTCAGGGCCTGCCCTAAATCCTGAATGATCTTGTCTCAAGATCCCTTATTAAATCTACAAAGGCCTTATCAGGTCACATTCACAGGAACCAGGGTTTAGGACTTTTTTGGAGACACATGATTCAAAACACCACAGCTGAATTTTGTTACTCACAGACAACCATTCTTTCTGATAATGGACTCCAATTTATAATTTATAAATAATCCCCTTGTTCTGTGGCATAACTCTAGGATCATGGTCTTAAAAATTATCTATACAATTTAAACGCTGAAAGGGCATTTTTGGTCATCTCATCAAATGTTTCCCTTACCATAAAAATCTCTTTAAGGAGTTCCTAAACAACAGCTGATACTGATACTGGTTTTAATTACTCTGAAATATATATATTTTTCATGACATCTATATCTCTTCCAGAAAATTTTGGCCACTTGAACTTTGCTATGGCCAGAAAGCATATCTTGTTTTTAAAGAGCCCAAATTGTATAGTTTATATATATGAAAGATCATTTTAGATCCTTAAGGGAGCCATAAAAAAAAGTACATGGTACTTAGAGTGATCTTTTAAAGAGTGTATTGGATTAACAGATGGAAGAGAAAAATTATCTGCTTTGGGCAAGCAGTTGAATTTCTGCATAGCTTACTCTATGTGCATTTACCATTAAGACTTTTAAAATATAATATTTGATACTATTATACAGAGAGGTAGGTTAAAATGAAGTTTGTGGACCTTAGTAAATGGAAACTAAATGCTCATATCCTCTGGTACATAATGAAATGAGGGAGAGACACAAAACATCCAGAAGTAAGACAGAATAAAGTGTCATGGATGTGAAATTGTTTCTGATTTTAGAATCTTTAATATTTATTCAATAAACACCCAGAAGTATCAGTTTGTACTTCCTACCATTTCCCTTCAAAACTATTGCAAAAACAATTTGTGAGGCTCTTAAAAGAGATAAAATCAGATTTTTCAAAAAATATAAGGGGAGCCAAATTTCTAAAAACACCTAAAAAATCAGGAGTTTAAAATATGAACTATTTGAACTGAGTCTCAAGATAGAATACCATACTTGTCTGACTCTAAAGGTATAGACATGAACAAAACTCTTGCCAAATAATGCTCAGTTCACACCTCCAGCCAGCTATCCTCAAAGTTGAAACCATCTCAAAAACAGACAACAAAAATTAAAAATAAAAGAAATATCAACAGATAGGTTAAGAAAAGCTGATACAATGGATCCTTCATAGAGGATTTGGATTCAATTCCTGTCTTTACCTCTTCCAAGTCAATGATCCAATTACTAAGTTATTTTTTTTTCCATATAAAATAGAAGTCCAGATTCATTTAGAGAAACACTGGACTCTTCACACATACCTAGCAGAATGGCCAAAATCCAAAACACTGACAATGCCAAATGCTGACAAGGATGTGGAACAACATGAACTCACGACTGGTGGGACTGCAAAATGGTATAGCCACTTTGGAACACAGGTTGGCAATTTCTTTTTTTTTTCTTTTTGAAGATTTTATTTATTTATTTAACACACAGAGAGAGATCACAAGTAGGCAGAGAGGCAGGCAGAGAGAGAGGGGAAAGCAGGCTCCCTGCCCAGCAGAGAGCCCAATGCGGGGCTCGATCCCAGGACCTGGAGACCATGACCTAAGCCGAAGGCAGAGGCTTAACCCTCTGAGCCACCCAGGTGCCCCACACAGGTTGGCAATTTCTAACAAAGCTAAAATACCCTTATCGTATGATTCAGCAATCACCCTCCTTGGTATTTACCCAAATGAGTTGAAAATATATGTCCAAGAACAAAAATCTATGCAGATGCTTACAGTAGCTTTATTCCTAATGGCCCAAACTTGGAGAAAACCAAGATGTCCTTTAGTAGATGAATGGATAAATAAACTGGTATATCCAGAAAATAGAATACTATTCAGCACTACAAAAGAAATGAGCTTTCAAGCCATGAAAAGACACGAGGAAACTTAAAAGCATATTACTAAGTAAAAGAAGCCAATCTGAGAAGCCTACATCCTTTAAGACTGCAACTATATGACATTCTGGGAAAGACAAAACTATGAAGATGGTAAAAAGATTGGTGGTTGCTAAGGATTAAGGTAACTAGAGGGATAAACAGCTGGAACACAGAGGACTTTTAGGGCAGTGAAAATATTCTTTACGTTTATGTTTATAATGGCTACATGTCATTATACATTTGTCAAAACCCATAGAATGTATATCAAAGACAAAAAGAACCTTACTGTAGACTATGAAATGAGCGATAATGATATGTCAGTATAGGTTCAAATGTCCTCTGGTTCAAGATACTGATAGTGGGAGAGGCTATGGGGACAGGGTAGGAAAGAGGCGGGATGAGGAAGGAAATATACGAATGTATTATATTTCCCACTCAGTTTTGTTGTAAACCTGAAACTTCTCTAAAAAACAAAGTCTATTAAAAACAGAACACTGTAATCTATAAATAAACTTTAAAAACAATTTGATAAGTAGTTCTCAAAAATCATTTAAAAAATGTTTTCTGTATTTTTCTAAGTCTATTTTTGTATGTAGTATTTTTCTTGCTTAATACTATATTATACTATTATTAAATAATAAATATTATTAAATTATAAGACTGTTTGTTAGTTCTAAAGATATCTGCCTGAATATTATAGTCCAGACACTATTAGAGGCAGTCGGAATGTAATTATAAACTTGAAAGAAAAACTTTGTTTTCATGAAAGATGAATTCTCAAAGAAAGAAAATACTCCAAAGAGACATGTCTATAAATAAATTTTAATTTGCTGATCTGTATTGTGCAAATATAGTGATAATGAGCATAGGAGTTCTATGAATTAAAATTAATTCTCTTAGTTGAAAATAAGAAATATCTCCCACTACTTTTTTTTTTTTCTTTTGGTACAATAGAAAGCTGGTATTTTACCTTGGGAAACTGGTAATTTTAAGTTATTTTCTATCTTTGTGAAATACATGCAAATCTTTTTAAAATCTAAATAAGCCTCTTGACAGCTTTAAAACCAAAGGGTATCTTTCTTAGGGATTTAGGAACCATTTTTTGAAATGCACTCATTAGAAAATATAGTGTCCCTATCTCCTGATTTCTGTGGGATGGTAGAAGCCTTCAGTGGGCACATGTTTCAAGTTGCAAAAATTTACCTCTTCTCATAAAATAGGAGAGGTTTATTTTTCCTTTGGATAAAGCCAAGGCATAACACAGATAGTAATCATCCCAATTACCAAGTGAATTTAAGATGAACTATGTATGACAAATAGCACTGTCAAGTGCTTTTATTTGAAAACTCATTATTGTGTATCTTGAGAACACACATGTGCTGGGTTGTATCTGCTTGAATATCTAGAAAGATGAACTTTCTTCCTGTCTTTGAAATCTGTCGGGAGATGGCTGGTGATGTGCTTCTTTAACAATAAAATTGTGTTTTTTCTCTTCTGCTGTTGTGTAGGGGTTTTCTGGGTTAGGAAGATATTTTGTTTTTAATTACACTTCCCCAACCTGAGATAGACAATTCTATAACACGTCATTTGTGGGGTTGTGAAGTCAGAGAGAATGGCCTGTAAAATTCTCTAGAGAGATGATGTTTGAGTAGAGATCTGAATGTTAGGACGGAACCAGCCATATAAAATATCTGTGGTGAAGAGTACAAGCAGTGAGAATAGCAAGTGTACCAGCTGTAAGACGAAGATGAGCTGGGCTTGTTTAATAACAGAAATCGGCCAGTGAACGTAACATTTAGAGGATGACAAAGGGATGACGGATAAGGTGAGAAAGATAAATTGTGGCCAGGTTAGGTAGGTTTTGCAGTAATTAAAAAGAATCAGAAAAAAGTTCTAAGTGAAACTGTGTGTTATAATCTGGCTCCATGCTGAAAGATATTACTATGTCTGTTTTATATGGACCCTGAAGGGGAGATTAACTTCAGTGAGAAGCTGACTCAGAGTCTCTTACAGCTGTCCAGGCAACAAATAGGACCACGGTAACAGTGGTGGATGTTTAGTGAAATGGGTGAATTCAGAATAAATCTGGAGGTAGACACTCCATTTGGAGATGAAGACTAAGAAAAAGAGAAAACTAGAATCACTCTTAAGTCTTTGGCCTTTCTGATTGGAAGGATGATCACCGTAAAGAGCTATTGCAGACTGGAATACTAAAGGGGGTGGAGATTCTTTCCCAGCCATGCAGAGCTTGAGACAGCCATTAGGTATTCAAACAGAGACATCAAGTCAGCAGCTAGAGAGGAGTCTGGAAACTCAGAAATACATTTTGGGAAATCAACAAGTTAAACTGTGTTTTTAACCATGGGTCTGAATGTCATCTGGAATAGATGGTGGATGCATCTGGAACACGGTGGATGCAAACTGTGCCCTCAGGCAAATGAACATTTGGAGAACTCAAAAATAGGGAGAAGCCAGGGGAGGAGAATAAAGAAGAGTCTGCTTAGTAGAGTAATAAATAAAACGAAATTATGATGTTTCTCATGGCAAAGTAATAATGCTGGTTTAAAATGAAGTCAGTTGGGTTAGAAACTGTTTAAGTTCAAGGGTGATAAGGACAGATATTTGATACTTTTATTTGGAAAGCTGGTCATTCGGTGACTTTGATGAGATCAATTTCAATGGAATGACGGGGCAGAAAATCTCAATTGATTAGAACAAGGTGAGGAAAAAGATTGCAGCTATCGACAGCTCCTTCGGTAGCTGGTAGGAAACAGAAGTATAAAAGAAAAGAGGGTTTTGTTACTTTATTTTTTAATAGGATGAGTATAGAATGATATAAATTATCATTATTAGATTAGACTAGATTAGATTATTAGAAAGGGTAAAACAAAAAAAAAATAAAAGAGAGAAAAAGACAAAGAACAGAAGTAACTAATACAGTGAAATCTTTAAGCTGCCTAAAGTAGTGAGAGAATGCAGAATACAACAGGAAGCTTTAGTTCTAGACATTATAATAGGACAGGCTATATGGACACCATTTTAAGTAAATTTATTGATTCATATGACTCCTATGATCTTTCTTTTCTCAGTGAAATAAAAATACATAGGTCAGGTTTAAGGGGAAAAGAGACAGGTATAAAAGAGTTGTCTCAGTGTTATTTTTCTTGGAACTCTAGTAGGATTTCTAGGTAATGCAAACAAACTTTATGATAGATTTTTATATCTTGATTTTCAGTTAATGCTATATCGCAGGCAGCTTTCTTGCTTTAAGATAAAATCCACAGTGTAATTCTTAAGGCAAATCTTTCATTTGATAGCTATTCTGATATTTAGCCATGATTTGTTGAATTTGGAAACATTTTCACAATATTTTACTATTATAACTGCTGTAGTTTATGAATATTATCAGGCATGATATTTATTTCCCTGTGTGTCGTATCATTAGTCCCTTGTGTTGGTTTTCCCACTGTGGTACCACATGGATCAGAGTGTGGACATTTTATGGCCTTTGAGATTTTATATATATATATTCAAGTTGAGTTCTAGGTGGTTTACATCAATTTTCCCTGTCACCATAAATATATGTGGTTGTTATTTTACCTCATCCTTGCCAGATTTGTTGAGTGGTATATTGCTTGACAATTTGTTAAATGACCTGTGGTGTCTTAGTTTGTATTTTCCCCAAGAACAAGAGCTGAGGCCAGGATCCTCGTGTGAATGGCTTATTTGGGGTGGGGAGATCACAGGAGTATCAGTAGTGGAATTGAGATGTGTGAGAGGAAAGAAGGGAGCCAGAAACCGGTGCCCTATTAAGTTAGTTACCTCAGTGGGTAACAGGGGTTTAAGCCCACTGGGAAGACTCTGGGAGCCAGGGTAGATGGCATACCTCAAAGTTATCCAAACTATGTGGGGAAGCAGTTATGGTATTTATACCCACACACCTGCTTACCACTGGTTGAAGCTACTCCTGGTGCCTTAAATCAGTTGGAACTTCTAATCTGTACCATGAGCACCAGAGATGTTTTAACACCATGGAAGAGCCACCATGCAAGGGAAAACAGACAGGAGTGTCTAGAACTTGGCTGGAGATGAGTGTGGGCACTGACAGCATTAACCACACACAGTACCTTGTTTACATTGCTTTTTGTTATAATGGCCACAATGTGAAAAACACAAGGTGGGCAGGATTTGTTCAGCCATCACTATGTACCCAGCATGCTGCTGACCCTGGCACATTCAGTCCTTTCTCTTCATTTTACCTCAGATTCGAAGACCCCATCTATTTTGTTGTTTCTGTTGTTGACAATATAGATATTTTCAGAGATTTTTATTTTTTAATTCTGTAACAAGAATTAAAAAAAATACCCTCACCACCACTCTTGATAACTTATTCTTTTATTCATTTCATTTTTCTTACCTGAGTTATGTTTTTTTATTACTTGAGTTCTATTTTTTAATGAACTTTCAATATCCCCAAGTTTTCTTTTTAACATACCTAGATGAAATATTCATGAAACATACCTGGGTGAAATATTTTCTGAGGCTTCAAGTAGGAAAAAATGGTTTTTATTCTTTTCCAACATGATTAAAAACTTTGTTGGATATTAAGATCTTCATATATAGTAGCCCCACTCGAATGGTGTCCTTACTTTTATTATTGGATTTTGTTTAAAAAAAATTTAAAAAAAGAAAGAAAAAAGAAATAAAGCTATAATGATTTTGGTATGTATTTCTAGAGAACTTTTTTTTTCTTCCCTTGGAAATTTTTGGTATTTTTTTATTACTGAAATATAAAAATATTTCTTATTTATGTATTTGTCATAAAACATTTTAATTCATTTTTTAATTTTTTAAAATATTTTATTTATTAATTGACAGAGAGAGAAGCATCAGAGCGAGAGGGAAAAGCAGGCTATCCACTGAGCAGGGAGCCCCATGTGGGGCTCAATCCCAGGACCCTAGGATTATGACCTGAGCCAAAGGCAGATGCTTAACCAACTGGACCACCTAGGTGCCCTTTAATTAATTTTTATTTTAATTTTCCTTTCCTTTTTTTTTACATATGGTAGTTTTTTTTTTTGTTTTTTGTTTTTTTATTCCTCTGTAAAGTCTTCTACTCTGAGTCTCCTATTGTCGTATGACAGACTTAAAATGCATAGGTTGGAATCCTAGCATCAGTTCCCCCCAAATATTGTCTTTTAAAATAATTTCCCAACACATAAATTTCCCCAATATTATAGGGTTTTTCTTTCAGTTGTGTCTCATTGTTGAAAGAGTGTATCTCTGGTTTTTCCTCTAAAACACAGATTTGAGACTATTGCCATTCCTCTTCTGTCTGTTCACATGTATACTTCTACAACTCCCATGGCTCACTTGTCTTCGGCTTTACAAACCTAATGTACATGCCTCTTGCTAGTAGACCTGAACTCAGAATTACGTGGGTAAAGGAATTTGGTGAACTTTTATCCTAAACTGCTCTCCCAACAGATAACAGTTTATGGGTTTTTTGTTTTTTGTTTTTTGTTTTTGTTTTTTTTGTTTTTCCCATGTGACAATTGGTTGTTCTCTTTATGTTGTTCAAAAAAATACTGCCCCAAGATGGGCTCTGTGTGTGTGTGCATTTTTTTATTTGCATGGGTGTATTTTTGAGACTTTATTTCTTTAGAGTTTGATGTATATGTTTTAATTCTCTATCATCAGCTTCTCTAATAGCCACATTAAAAAAAAAAAAAAATTAAGCCTAAAGTAGCGGGAGACAAACTCTCAAAATAATTGATCCCAATGTTCTAAGATAATGTAAATGCTATACTTTTGGCATTTTTAGGTTTCAGGAGTCCCTTAAGATAACCACGCACCACTTCGCACCCTGCCCCCTTCCTTTAAACATGTAAACAGAGAAGAATAAAACAGACAACAGCAACTCTCTCTGCATGAAAAACAGCAAAATGCACTCAGTTAGGTATAAGTCATCTTGGGAACTGAGGATTCTTAATATGAACACAATGCAGAGGGACTGCTTTATGCCATCTCCTGTTTACTTAGAAAAAAAGGACAAAAGCCATTTTACAAAATTTTTTAATCATATTGAAATTACTATATGAATTTTGTCTTTCAACTACAGGCTTAATTTTCATATTCCGTCAATGGCCATATGTATGTCTAATACCCAAAACTATATCAAAATATATCGATGATTTGATTTAAAAAACTAGAAAATAAAAGTACATTTTACCTTAAGAACTTTACAAAAATACACACTTTCAGAGCGATAAAATAACTTCAGTTCCTCAAGTAAATTCTTCCCTAGAAACTGGAAGTCTGGGGATGTCAAGTGGTGAGATGGTGCAATGTACATACCTACACGAAATAGACAAGGACAATTTTAGACTTTGAGCTACCTGGTTAAGCCAAGTGGAAGGAGTCAGTATCTCTCAAGAAAAAACAAACAAACAAACAAACATATTCTTAATTATAGTTTTTGGGAACCAGGATTTCCTGCTAGAAACAGGATAGAAAAATGGAAGCAAAGTAAACTCCTTGGAAATGAGAAAATGCCCAATGATCAGGCTTGGGCAAGGTCCAAGGCTGGCCTATCATCAAGAGTCATTTGATGGGGCAGCTCTGATGTTGCTCTGTCACCATAGTTCCAATGGATGAGTCACTAAATCATTCTTCGTGGAAGTCAAGATTTGTGCGAGAGAGAGAGTCGAGACAGATGGGGCATGGCTGGAAAACAAATAAGTCCTAAGTGTTTCCAAAGGTTAATAGAATGCACATTGTTCCTGAAAAATGTCTTGATGAATTTCTGATAAAGTTTTATTGAGAAAAGAAGTGTCAACAGTGCCAGAAGAATCAGCCTATATGAATAGGTAAAACAGATGACTTCCCATACTGGATAATTTCACGGGCCACCAAAACCTCAGAAACTTTCGTATTATCCCTCAAGCTTTCATGTGTATATTTATTCAAAGCAAATTAATGATAATTTCTTTTCATATCAAACTGAAAATTCCCAAAGTGAAGATGAGAAGGGAGTGTTTTGTAAATGTTAAGAAAAAAAGTGGTGTAGGGGGGAGATTTGAAATTCTCGTCAGTCATGCAGTCATGGAAGTATTGAAGTATTTTTTGTTTTTTGTTTATTTGCTTTTTGGCTTGTTTTCTGTCTTTATTTAGCATGGTGCTGGGAATTACTGTACATTTTCAAGGAATGCGTGTAGAAATTTTACTTAGGATAAATATAAAACAATAATGAGGAAGATGAAGAAAGTACCAAATGACTGTCATCCTTAAGGGAAGGGGTAAATCTCATGGAGTCAGGGTACACACAAAGACAAGGAGGTTAAATGCTAAATACAAGGTCTGCCTTCTTTGCAATTGTTTGGAACCAGGAAATCCTAAGGATTTGGCCTCTTGAAAACATTGTATATGGGCCTCTCATTATCCTCCTACCTCTATAAATACTCTCCTTATGCACAAGCCACACACTAAAGCTCTAATGCTTTTGTCATTCAAACTGGAATAATTCCTTAGGTTGTTTATGTGTGGGTAAGACAAGAATCAAGCTAAACACAAACATGTTTTTCTATCAATAAATTAAGGTCCTCGGGCTCAACTGAAAAATGAGATTTCATTTCATTCATTCCTCAGCATTTTCTGGTCCAAAAAAAATGTAATTGGTATCATCAGTAAATGAGTCATGTTAGAAAAGGCCAGGCATTCAGTACAGGAAGCCTTCCTGTGCCCTGCTCAGATAATGAAATCCTCTAAAAAAGCTATGATGTAGTCTGTCTATGTTTTTCCCTCTTTCATAAAATTCAGGATATGATTCAAGGCAACCAAGAGAGTTCAGTCTAGAATAATCTTAGTGTTATAAAATCTATGATGACTGATTAGGAATTATGAGCTTTATTGATATAACCTTTCAAATGTCCATCAAAATTCTTCCTATAGATTAAACTTGGTAGGTGGGACTCTATATGAAAGAATGAAAATAAAAGATACATCTGACTTTCTGAATCTGTTGTGAAAGAAAGGAATCAACACTGAAAAAGTGGTGTTGGAATGAGGGAAAATCATAACAACAAATACTGATATCAGGAAATCTGTTGGGAACACAAACAAGCCATCTGTCCTAGCCAGCATCACTCCTCCCTAGAGTAAGATAAGCCTCTACCTCTGCCCAATGCTTTACAGCAGTGCTTCCCAGACTTTAATATACATATGTAGAAATATGGTTAAAATTCAGATCTGATCAGTAGGTCTTAGGTGGGCCGGAGATTTTACATTTCCAATAAAATCCTAGGTAAGGATTTCCCAATCTCAAAAGTGCTAATATTTTGGACTAAGTAATTTGGGGAGGGGCATATCCCCTACAGTGTAGGATGTTTAACAGCATCCCTGGCTTCTAACCACTGGTCCCACTGCTTTTCCTGACTGGTCATGATTAACCAAAATGCTTTCAGATATTGCCAAGTATTCCTTAGAGGACAAAATCATCTCCATTTGGAAACCACTGTCATAGGGCATGCTGATGCTGCTGGTCTTTAGAGCAAGGTTTTGAGATGGTTCTATTCAGCTCTCCATTAATTATGCAACTCTCCACAGAGTAAGGAATATGTGGGTCCAAGAGAAGAACATATTCTGGGCCCATGCTTGTCCTTCTTGACCAAGTTCTAGGTAACTAGGACCTGGGAGTTTTCTGCTAAAATGATCTAGGCCTTCTTCCAAGATTTATGCATCCTCTTTGCTGAATCTGTTTTCCCAAGGACTGGCTATGTCATAGATGTATATGGCACCAGGACTTCAGAGGAGTGATGCCAAAGGGAGACACTGTGAGGAGCTGTAGGCTGAGCTTAAACATGAGTGCAAAAGCTGCCCATGCATGCCGCCCTATGCAGTGGAGGAAGAAATGAAAAGCAAAGGAAGTGTTATGGAAGAGTTGCAAGATGGAGGTTGAGAATGAATCCCCTTTATACTGCCATGTTTTTGTATAGAAACTCTTAGAAGTCTGAATATTCTAAGTTCAAGTTTGGCTTTCTAGTTGATTATAAATGTATGCTTATCAAAACAGAAGTCAAAAACATACTCATTTAAAGATTCTTCTTCCTTGATTTATAACTTTAAATGTGCTGTTGATGAGCACCATTTATACTCTTGTCTTAGACTCCACAAATACTAGGAGTTGGCCTAGTTTCAGGGCTGGTGGGAAATTCTCAATGTTAAACACCAAGATAAGGCCCTAATCCATGGGAAAAGCGGAGTATCTTACTATATAAGAGAAAGTTAGGTTGCTTTATGTTGAGAATCCTAAAAGAGCAGAAAACATGAAGCTTAATTGGGGCACAGAGTTCCTTGTGAGTCTGTCTGACTCAAAGAGCATTTAATCTGTGCTATGCCAGGCATTAACAAGTTTTTCTGTACAGTGTCAGTAAATATCCTTTGCAACCTGAACAGCTCTTTTGCAACCACTCAACTTTGTTGTAATCTGAAAGCAGCCATAGATAAGACAGAAATGAATGGGTGCAGCTGTCTTCAAACTTTCCTTACAAAACAGATGATAGTTTGCCAACTTTTCTGTTGTATTCCTCCTCAAGACAAAGAAAGGGATTTTTAAGTAACATGTTAGTGGGGCATAATATTAAAGTTGGCAGACAACCTCTCAACACATGCTAAAATCAAACCATATATTGCCATGTGTGGGTGACACAGATAAAAATACAAAGCTAGGTGTTTTTTGTAACCTATCTTTATCTTCATTTTGCCTACCTGGCCTCAGAATCTTGACTGCAATCATATTCATCTTTCATTTAGGTGTGCTTATCTCTCTGTAATGATACTTGGAGGTATTCCATAACACAAGACTAATAAAGACATATGTATAAACATAGCCAACTAAATAACCAAAAATGATTGAATGTATACTCTCAAACTAAAATCATATAGAATGGATGGTCTCAATCACCTAAAATATGGTATGAATGAATTAAACATCAATAAATAAAAGAAATGAGTGTCAGTGTTTAATTTTTCTTTATTTGGATTTGTTGCAAATTATAAATTAATCTCACTAAGAAACTGACATTTCCTTTGGTCTTTTCTGAATCATTTATTTATTTGTTTTGTCAATACAGGTCTATCCCTATGTATTATACTCTTCCTAGCTCATATCACCCTATGTTAGGATGCTGTTTTCTAATATTAGATTATTTATTACTTCTTGAAGAGAGTTTTTAATCTTTGTTCACATGACCTTTTTAAGGTTCATTCAAGTATTGACCCTTCATTAACAATGTTTTTAAAGATGTTAGGCCCCTTCATTATTTCTGTTGAATTCCTATCATCAATAACTTAATTACTTAGGAAATAGTATCTCGTTGTTGTTTTCTTAGTACATTTGTTCTCTGTTTAGCTGAACTCTGCATGCTCTGTGGAGTTAATTTCTGCTTTTTTTGTGCCCAACTTATGAGTGTTATGCAGCTGAACAGAAGGGAGGTGGGTACTATGATCTCCTTCTGCTGGAAAGGAGTAACTTCTTAATTGCAATATGAGCTGAAAACAGGATTCTCCCTACTGGGAAGAAGTATGGAAGGAATCCCACTTCTGATATAAAATCATTATATATTTTTCCTGGCACCTGCAGCTCATCATAAGGTGGGCCACCAAGGCCATTAAATAGTAATATAATTAGTAATATAATTAGAATTGTCCCTTTCTTCATTCTGTAACCACCTCTAGTTTCTTAATAATTCTTGCACAAGAGCTGAAAGATATTGATTTGTTCATATTAAGACATCTAAGACATATTAAGACATTTTTTTTAAATAGACTTATTTTTTAGAGTTGGTTTAGGTTCCCAGCAAAAGTGAAAGTGCAGAGATTTCCATAGACCCTTTATCCCCATACACGCATAGCCTCTCCCATTATCAATATCTCCCACTAGAGTAATGCATTTATACAGCTGAAGAAGAGTATCTTTTGGCCTTACAAGACATCATATGCAGCCACACAACCACGATCTATACACACACACACACACACACACACCCTGACACACACACACACACACACACACACACACACACACAAAACCAAAAACAAAAATTCAGAAAAGAAAAACAAAAAATTAGGGATTAAAAATGAGTTCTACATTCTCATTCTCTATCCTCCACTTACAATATGCATCAGGTCCTAGTGTGGAGAGGAAGGCAGGCTGATAAAACATTTGCAAGGCAGTGAAATGTTTTCAGGTTGAAATATTCAAAAATACATCTGCAAGGCCAAGATGAAATATATTATAGAATACACTCAGAAAAGTGCTCCCAAGATAGAAAACCAAGGTTCCTTGCTCATTTCTACCTAAAAGAGCTTTAAGGTCTTCATTCTTCTTTTTCTATAGCTAATACATTTCCAAAACTCTGCAATTATCACACATGAGTAAAGCAGGGAAAATGTGCTATGCTTTCTACAGCACTTCTCAGCCTATCCTTGATAATAATAATGGTGATGGACAGGAGTTTTATTTCTGGAAGCACAGTCACCATGTAAAACCAAATTATCAGATTTCAGGGCCAAAAAGAACATTTTGTTGGATGTAAGAGTTATAAATCATTCCTCTCTACAATACTGAAAGTTGTGGCTTTTAGCAAAGAAATATATCAAATGTAGTTTAATATTGATTTTTTTTTCTTTGGAAATGCATTTCAACCAAGAGGACCCCAAAGCTTAGTAAATCTACATGTAATTATTCAGGCTACAGTTACACTTTCCCCCTTATTTTATTGAGAAGTGTTTGTGGCAGTACATTCAATTTATTCTCCCAATCTGACTTGCTATTTATAGCAGTGGATCATGGGGGACTGAAGTCTCAGATTCATTGGGAACATCAGAGTATGTACTGAAGAGGAGTGAATAATCCCAAGTCAATGCTCCACAGCTCCTATGACGTTCCTTCCAGGAAAAAGTGTCTTATACATTGGTTACCACGTGTGGTCATGTATATCCCATTATCCCATTTGTCACATGTGATCTCATTACTCAAGCCATAACTGATTAAACTAGATTTAAGTGCCTGGAATGGGGAAAAAAAATCTATCAATGGGCTGTACAGATGTCTTATTAGATTTTGTCTTAAAATACAGAGGAATATTAAATCCAATGACATACAGATGTCATAAGGAAATGGAAAGTGTGCGTAAGCATAAGGCTTGAAGCAGAATAAACTTTATTTAACTACCTTCCATGGAACTTTCCAAATAATGTTTATAAGCAAGAAAAATTATTTTCATCATAATATAAATACAGGAAATGCTGAGTTAAATAAAGTTGAATGGATTAGTTTAATCACAAATTTTCTCAGAATGTTTAAAATACAAATATAGGGGCACCCAGCTGGCTCAGTTGCTTAAGCATCTGACTCTTGGTTTCAGCTCAGGTCATGATCTCAGGGTCTGAATAGTTAGATCAATATAGAGCAATGTATCTAGTTCAAAGTTTCAACTGAGAAGGGCCCCCTTTTGTTCTAATTGAGTGACATTACAATGGAGACCTTTATGAATGCACAGGGTATGAATAAAACAATTGCAAACTTAATTATTGCCTCCTGCCTTTCATTGAGCCACTGATGAAGAAAGGAGAGGCTCCTAGACAATTGTGTCATCGAAGGTTGGAGCTTTCCTAATCTAAGCAGTGCATGAAGGCAGAGAATAGTCAAGCCGTGTTCTGTTAGTATTCTGGGCCAACAAACCAGGGGCTTCCATTAGGCTTCCACTTAGCCTAATGTCAGAACACTAATTGTCTAACCATTATAATTTTCTCCTTTCTTCGAAGAGAATCCTCTTCACCACCACTACCACCACCTCCACCACCACACACAGTTATGGTAGGTGGCCTTGGGCCCAATTAAATGTCCTCTTTCTTAGTTTTCTTTGTAGATGTGTGTGGACAATGAAATATTAACAGAAGTAGAAGGGTGGAGATTATCAGAAAACCCTTTTGGCCTTAACATTTTTCTTCTGCCTGTTACCTAGAATGTGAGTGTGATGGCTTAAAGCAGCCATATTGTAATCAGGAGAGAAAGGCCAGGGCTATGGTAAAAACTACAGAAGTAACATATTGAATTAGCTGCTGAACCAAAGGCAGAATCCACCTACTTTTGGATTTCTGATTGAACAAAGAGAATGAACTCTTATAGGAAGATTACTCTCTTCATATAGTCACTTTGCTCTTAACTGAGGGATTTGAGGACTCTGTTTAGAGCTGCCTAACCCAGTTACTAACATGTACAAAAGAGGATAGCTGATTCATATAAGTACAACAGAAAGGCAAATACTGGGGACCTAATATATTACCCAGACTGCTCCAAAGTTATGACCCTAGGGCATATTCCTGATGATATCTAAGTTGAATACGCAAGTATCTAGGGATTATGGGGATATCTAGGTACAGGAAACATATTTTAACTTATGTAGTTTAATGTCCATTATGCCCTCAATTCAAATAGAGCATTTTCACATGGGTCCTAACTGTTCTGCATTATTGTCAATTTCCATCAGTTTGTTTTTCCTTTAAAGCTTACATGAGCCTGCAATTTGGAGATATAACTTCATAAAGAAAAAGAAAATTTATTTATATAAAGTGGCATTTATTTTCAGGGCCCTGGTGCAAAAAGAATATGTTGTCCCAAGGACCCATGTCAATACCGGGAAGGTCCCAAATGTACTAAGTTCCATGTAACTTGAAGAGCCTAGCTAACACAGAGAAGAAACTGATTTCATGAACTTTGGAGGACTGTTTTAATTAAAACAAATGATGTTCAGGTTTTACTTTCATTTACCCTCATAAGATGACATGACTTAGATTTTTACTTATATTTGGAGAAGAGACTACTGTAAAGAGGCATGCTATTTACACTTGTAAATTATATCTATATTTATACACAGACACACATGCACATGCACCTCAAGGAAAGTCTATGAAGATGTATGTAAAGGAGAAGGGCAGGGTGGGGAATGATGAGAAACCTCACCATGTGTCATTCTTGTGTACTGTGTAGATGCCATTGATCAGCATTGGCGGGCAATTAATATGACCCACTTCCTGAGAGTTGATGGTATTGTTCTGACCCGCTCAAGTTATGGAATAGTGAAAAGCCATCTGGCTCTACTGGTGCCATAAACTCTTATCTCTGGCTTTTCAGGCAACATGGTTTAACCAATTGAGGTTAATCTCAAGGACAACATGCCCCATCAACGAGGACATTTAGTTTATAAGTAAACAGAAAACCATAGAAGAAAATTATAGAAGGATGAATTCATCAGCTATCCCATCTGTTGTCCTTGGAATACTGTTTTGTTTGTTTTGGGGCAGGGAGTTTGCCTTCTCTGTCAAGGTAGGCTCCTTTTATTTGTGCATAATTCCCAGAGTCTACATTTTAGGTAGATTGTGATGAAATTTTAAGACCCCAAATATATGCTTATATGATATTACTCCTCACCAATTTTTCTACATATTTAAGTACCTATTAGGGGATTGGAGAACTAGATGGGGCTTTTTTGTTGTTGTTGTTGTTTTTTTGTGTGTGTGTGTTTTAGGTTTCAAGCTGTAAAGAGGTTATTTAGTGGGTAATAATAGCTCCATATGTCAGAGGTGATTCACAGTGATGAAGTGCTAAATTCTTAAGATCAAAGTTATTCTAGATCTCCCTATTAAAGATCTAAGATGCACTGGTGTTTGTCTCTCTCTTTAAATAGATACTAAAATAATTTTTCTTGTTTCAGACTACTGAGAAATTATCTTTACACTTTCAAATGGTTTCAGATCAGTTTTCTAATTGTCATCACCACCTTCCGTGAGCTGTGTAAGGTTGAAATAAACCTCATTTAACACATGTCGAAAAGAAAGTCCAGAGACTTTAAGGTAACTTTTTAGGGTGACATTTTTTTCTAGTAGCAGAGTTGTAACAAGAAGCCAAATAGCAGGGCACCTGGGTGGCTCAGTGGGTTAAACCTCTGCCGCATCGGGCTCTCTGCTCAGCGGGAAGCCTGCTTCCTCTTCCTCCTCTCTCTCTCTGCCTGCTTCTCTGCCCACTTGTGATCTCTGTCTATCAAGCAAATAAAAAAAAAAAAATTAAAAATTTTAAAAAAAGAAGCCAAATAGCTTACTCCAAGTCATATAGTATTTTCATTTTACTCAAAGGCATCAATGTTATGTAGTGAAGCTTCCTCCTCCCCTTACTACTCTTCATTAGGTAATTAAATTTATTAAAAGCCAAGTCTTTGCTGGAAACAATCTGGAGAATATACATCTTCTATAATGACAAAACAACCTTAGAATAAAGCCATCTCTTCTTCAAGGAATCACTGTACACAGAGTTGAGATTTTAAAATGGAATATAGCTAATTCCAAAAAATTAAGTTCTGAAAAGGAGTTTATTTGAAGCCCATACTCAACCAAGAAATTTAGATTCAAATAACCTAGTGAAAACAGCAAACAGACAAACTTTAAAGATTACTACAAAACTGTCTTTCATTCACAGAAGCTTAGGATATTTTTATAATCTTCCCCTTCTACTCCTTTAGTTATAGGATCTCTAGAAAATTTATTCCCTGGGTGTGAAATTTAATTAATTAAATTAAAATGTTTCAGTAAATTTACTAATGCTGCTCTCATAAATAAAAATAATTCAGAGATCTGATTCCCACACTTTCACTTTGTTCCTGATGCAAATTTTATTTTCTTAGTTTCCAGGAACAGAAAAGCTAATACAAACAAAAAATTAGTTCCCATTAATCTTAATATTCCAGCAAAAGGTTTGAAAATTAAAGGAGAACTGAATTCTTTCAATATACCATTTGGTATAATAAAATTATCTGTCTCCAGATGATATCCATCTTTCTTCCTGAAAGCAGATATATGCGTGCCTTGTTTTATCGTGCTTTGCCTTACTGTGCTTTTCAGATATTGTAATTTTTACAAATTAAAGTTGTGTAGCAATTCTGTCTCAAGCAAGTCTGCTGGTATCATTTTTTCAACAGTATTTGCTCAGATCATGTTTGTTTCTGTGTCACATTTTGGTAATTCTTGTAATATTTCCATCTGTTTCATTATTATTATATTTGTTATGGTGGTCTGTGGTCAATGACTTTTGATGGTAGTATCATAATTGTTTTAGGACATGACGGACTATACCCCTATAAGACAGCAAATTTACTTAATGTGTGCGTTCTGACTGCCTCACTAACTGGCTATGCTCCCATCTCTCCATCTCTCTATCTCTCCTCAGGCTTCCCTATTTCCCAAGACACACCAATATTGAAAATTAGACCAATTAGAACCCTACAATGGCCTCTCAGTGAAGGAAAGAGACACATATGAAAGTCACATTCTCTCACTTTAAATTGAAAACTAGAAATGATTAAGGATCAGCAAGGAAGGTATATTGAAAGCCAAAGTAGGCTGGAAGCTAGTCCTCTTGTACTAGGTAGCCAAGTTGTGAGGGCAAAGGAAAGTTCTTGGAAGAAATTACAATTGCTACTTCAATAAATATCTGAAAGTTAAGAAAGACAAACAGGCTTATTGCTGATATGGAGAAAATTTTAGTTGTCTGGATAGAAGATCAAACCAGACAGAGTATTTCCTTTAAGCCAAGGACTTATCCAGAGCAAGGACTAGGCTAACTCTCCTGACTCTGTTCAATGTTATAAAGGCTGAGAGAGGTGAGGAGGTTGTAGAAGAAAAGTTTGAAGCTAGCAGAGATTGGTTCATGAGGTTTAAGGAAAGAAGCTATCTTCATAATAAGAAGGGCAAAGTGAAACATCAAGTGCTGATACAGGTCCTGTAGCAAGTTCTCCAGAAAATCTAGCTAAAATAATTAATGAAGGGTAGCTACCTTAAACCACAGATTTTTAACGTAGATGAAGTAGCCTTCTATTGGGAGATGCCATCTAGAACCTCCGTAGCTAGAGAGAAGAAGTCAATGCCTGGCTTCAAAACTTAAAAGGACAGACTGACTCTCTTGCTAGGGACTAATGCAGCTGGTGATTTTCATCTGAAGCCAATGATCATGGACATTCTCAAGTTTGGGGGCCCATAACAATTATGCTAAATTTTCTCTGCCTGTGCTCTCTGAATGCAACAACGAAGCCTGGATAACAACACATCTATTTATACCAACATGGTCTTACTGAATATTTTAAGCCCAACACTGAGACCTACTGTTAAAAAGAAAAAAAAAAAAAAGATACTTTTCAAAATATGACTGCTCATTGGCACTGCAACTGGTCCCCTAAAGGCTCAGACAGGGATGTACGATGAGATTGATATTGTCTTCATGTTGATAATAAAGCAACCATTTTGCAGTCCATGGGTCAAAGTGTGATTTTGACTTATCTTCTGGAAAGGATTCACCATTCTAGATGTCATTAAGAACATTTGTGAAACATGGGAAGAGGTGAAAATATCTACATTAACAGGAATTTGGAAGAAGTGGTCCTAACCCTCAAGGATGACTTTGAGGGGTTCAAGACTTCAGTGGAGATGGTAACAGCAGATGTGGTGGAAATAGAAAGAAAACTAGAATTAGAAGTGGAGCCTGAAGATGCGACTGAAATGCTGCAGTCTCATGACACAACTTAAATGGCTGAAGGGTTGTTTCTCACGGAAGAGTCCAAAAAAATGGTCTCTTGAGACAGAGCCTACTCCTGGTGAAAACGCTGTGAAGATTGCTGAAACAACATCAAAGGTTTGAGAGTATTACATAAACCTCCTTGATAAAGCAGTAGCAGGGTTTGAGAGGACTGACTCCAATTCTGAAAGAAGATCTACTGTGGGTAAAATGCTATCAAACAGAATTGCAGGTTACAAAGAAGTTGTTGGTGAGAGGAAGAGGCAATCGCTGTGGCAAATTTCATTGTGTCTTATTTTAAGGAATTGCAAACTGTCTTTTTGTTGTGTGCACAATAAATTTTTTACTCATTAAAAAAAAAAATTGCCACAGCCACCCCAGCCTACAGCACCCAGCATCCTGATCAGTTGGCAGCCCTCAACACAGAGGCAGTGTGCCCTCCACTAGCTAAAGGATTATGGCTTGCTGAGAGTTCAAGGCGATGGCAAGTACCTTTTAGCCAGTATTTTTAATTGAGGTACATACATTGGTTTTTAGACAAAATGCTATTGCATACTTACTAGAGCATATAAACTTTTATATGCACTGGGAAACTGAAACGTTCATTTGACTTACTCTATTGCAATATTTACTTTATTGTAGTGTTCTGAAACGGAACCTGCAATATCTCCAAGTTATGCTTGCATATGTGTGTGTGTGTGTGTGTGTGTGTGTGCTTGTACCTGTTGTGTACATAGCTAATAAAATATAGTTGGAACAAAAGAACTGTGGGGGCACCTCAGTCTATGTGATCTTAGAGTGCTTGAGTTTTAGCAATTGTCTTGAACTAAAGGATCCTTTTAAAAGCAATAGTCACTTTTTAATGGAACCCTGCAGTGAATTCTTTTGTGATATGAATAATCCCTTTCATAATGAGAACACTTATCCCCTAAGTCACATGTGTAATCAGGTTTCATTAATTGAAGCACAGCTATATAGGCATGACCTTATCTTTGTAACAGCTGTCAAATAAATAAATAAATGCTTATTTGCAGTAAGTTTCATTCTCTCCCTCCTGGTTCAAGTGCAGAACTGCACAGTTGCCAAAGCACAGCTCTACACAATGTGTTAGACAGGTAAACTTCTGGGAAATAACAGCGTCAGACAGATCAGCCTGGCAAAAAAGCTATCAGCAAAGAGGCCTATTTTGAAATTCTAGAATTACCAAGCTACAAATGCAACTGGATTTCAATTATGGGCTACAGCCTTTGGAGAAGCATTGTTTTGTGGTGGCCTCTTCCTTTTTTCTATTTATACACAAGAAGCAATCACTGTCAGTGTCATCAATGTGAAACATGAGTGGCAGTGATGTACGAATACGGAGATGGGCGCACAGAAGACAGCTTCAGTAGGGGCTCTGGAGAAGGGGCAGAGTGTTACCAGGGAGGTGAAGCTAAAAGTGACAGGTGTTGGCAAAAGATGGTTGGATGGAATTAAAAAGAGAGAGAGAGAGAGGGAGGGAGGAGACCCTAGGGTTTACAATTTAAGAAGTGACAATACATAGAGAATAGTTTCAGAGAAAGAATGCATCGTTCTGCCTTAACGTAAAGTAATGCATGCCTAAACCTCATTTACCTCAGGCTTTCAGAAATATAAGTTAAAAAACAAAGAGTAACAACAACCAAATAGTAATATCTAATAGTATGAAAAAAAAAGTTGTGGGTTTTTTTTTTTAAGATTTTATTTATTTATTTGACAGAGAGATCACAAGTAGGCAGAGAGGCAGACAGGGGTGGGGAGCAGGCTCCCCACTGAGCAGAGAGCCCTATGCTGGCTCTATCCTAGGACCCTGAGATCATGACCTGAGCCAAAACAGAGGCTTAACTCACTGAGCCACCCAGGCGCCCTAAAAAGGTTTGTTTTTAAAAACCAACAGATCTTTTCTTCTCTGTTGTGTTTTGAATATGCTGCAAAAATAGAAGTCTTGATCTTTTAAGAAATTTGGTCTTTATAAATGGATATGGAACAAATAGGAAGTTGATCATTCCTAGAAAAAGAACTGACTTAATGAAATAGAGATACTGACTTCAAGGAGCATGGAGTTGGACAAGTATAGACATGTAAAAAATCATGAAACAGCTTATTCTGGCTGGGAAAAGCTTACTGCAGAGATATTGGAAATCTCTGTCTCTCTGTCTCTCCTCCCACTCTCACTTTGCACTTGAACCTGGAGCTGCATAAAGCAAAATGTCAGTCTTTTACAATAAAAAACAGACTAGAGTTAGATAGATATACAGCGTTAAGCACACAGTAGTGCAATGAAAAAATCACATTTTATAGCTCGAAGATACATCCAAGAATACTTAGTTCACTACTATAGTTTCAAGATGAGAAAACTATGAGCCAGAAAATAAAAGTGAGATAAGGTATTTTAGTGGTAAGTGATCAACCCATATATGACTTAGGTATTTGTTATTTTAGAACACCAAGCTTATTTTAAAAATTTTTAACCCTTAAATAAATATTTCTTACCTTGTGGGCTAGTATACTTTTCTGGTCTTTCTAGTGAACTGTAGAAATGGGTTGAAATGCACAATCTGAATGAGTACTAAAGCCTGGGTCCATTGAGAGAGTGAAGCGTATCAAGCATTATGGAAAATTTGATATTCAGCAACTCAGAGAGATAGGATGGTGGATGAAGCAGGAGAATCAGCTTCTGTACTGTCAGACATAAAAGACAAGGGGACTAGACTCTGAAGAAGAAGACCAATCCCAAAACCTGAAGCAACCATGTAGGTAGGTCCAAGCCAAGGTCCCACTGGGATATGACCGCTTTCAGGACAGAAGAGTGATGTGATGTGAACTTCTGTCTTTGTGTGAAGGATTCTCCTGGGTCTACACTGATAAATACTAGCAAGAAAATATTACTCTCCAGGGCATGACAGCTCTTCAGAAACGTATGATGATTGGTATGAGACAGATCAAAGAATGTGTGCAAGTGCAAACACCCACCTGTTGTTAGAATTCATTTTACCTCTAAAAAAAGTGATACCTTCTGAGGATCCCAGTTTCTCTAAGTGAGGGTGTAAGTATGCAAATTGGAAAGATTTTGGCAGGATTAAATTGTTTTACATAAGAAAGAGGATTAGGGGGGAAAAAGGATCCTGGAAACTGAAGGAGGCTGAACAAGTTGCAGAGAGATACAGGAGAGAGGGAGTTTGGGGACAGGAGTGGGAGATCCTCTGAAATAGAGAAAGAAGAATATAAGGTGGGAGAAAGAGAAAGCAGAGGTACAATTTGCAGAACTTTGATTTATTTTTGTGCTGTGGGTTGTAACTTGCTTCTATCTGCTCAAGGAACCGCTTACTCACCAGTGCTTTGAGGATTGGATTTTTGCCACTTAACTCAGATCTGTGGAAGTAATGGGGCAGATTTTTCAGGTGAGGAAGAACAGAGGATACAACCTAAACTACAAAGGGTTCAGAGACAAACCTGGGTTATCATCAAGGAGCATAGTGATCACCATTTCAACAACTTGTTTACTTCTTCAAATTTTACCTCAAATTTTAATTATGCATTTTCTGTTCTTTTAATATTTTATTTATTTGACAGAGAGAGAGCACAAGCACGGGGAGCAGCAGGCAGGGGAGAAGCAGGCTTCCTCCTGAGCAAGGAGCTAGATGTGGGACTCAATCCCAGGACCCTGAGGCCATGACCTGAGCCAAGGGCAGATGCTTAACCAACTGAGCCACCCAGCGTGCCCCAAATTAAGCATTTTCATTGTCGGGATTTTCAATAAAGCACTTACTTTATTAGCAAACATTTAATTGGAAATCCGTGCTCTTGCTGTATGTCCTATCTATTAGAAACCCAGTCCGACAAAACATGAAACCACAGAAGTCAGGGAAAATTCATTTAATAAAGGCATAGAGTTTGGGGGGAAAAAAAAGTAATCAATAGTTCTTAGCTCCCTTGCCAGTTGAGACCCAGGAATAGCTGCTAGATAAGCTTTGTTCGAAGGCTCAGCACACAGGAGTTCATAGGTCAGAGGTAGCTCATGAGGGGAAAGGAGGGAGAGGTTACAGCACCCTGGCCTCCTGCTTCCTGACCCAGGAAAGAAAACAGTATGGTAAGCAAACCTTTAGAATACCCCCGTTTTCAAAAGCTACACAAACATTACCAGGAAGATAAGGACCCGAGAGTTTTAACTCCTAAGTAATATTTCTGTAATAGAGAATCACAGTTTTGAACACATTACAAATTAGTCTTGTGACAAATGTTTCCAAGTACGTATGCTCAGTAGTTCTATATCCAGAAGTCATATGGCAGTTAATATTTTTTTTTTGTTTTACACCAAAGCAGCGCTTTTTAAAAATTTAGGAGAACCTTAAAAAAATCTTAACACCAAAAGAAAAAGCATGTTGTTTAAAGACAAGAAGAATGGACAAAGTTTCCAGTGTAACAATTTTGTGGAGTAAAAAAATTATAGAATTTGAATATATATAAAATTAATATATACTATATTCTAAAATAATCCCATGGAGTATGTTTTTTAGGTTAAATAATGCAGGTTTATGAGATCATTTCATAATCGCTGACAAGAAGTATACATTGAAGAGTATATTCAACAACAGAATATAATTTTTTTTAAATTAACATATAATGTATTATTTGCTTCAGGGGTACAGGTCTGTGAATCATCAGTCTTATACAATTCACAGCACTCACCATAGCACATACCCTTCCCAATGTCCATAATCCAGCCACCCTCTCCCTACCCCCCTCCCCCAGCAACCCTCAGTTTGTTTCTATTAATAAAACACAAGAAAGCAAAAATAATACTCTCTATACACACACACACACACACTACATACACACATACAAAGCGAATCTCTACAAAATCTTTTTGGTTGAAGAATTATTGAAAATATGGAAGTAATTAGTGTTTATACTTTGTGTGGATTATTTGTTTATTCAAATACTACAATGTAACTTTCCTGTGTATGCAATATTTTTGTGCATGTAGTACAAGATTCATTTTTTTTTTCTCAGATCATTCAAGTTATAAGGGTTTCTTTGTGATTTTAGGTGATGATGTATTTCATTTTAAAAGACAACGTGCCCTTCTAAATATTATTGGCATTGCAAACCAAAATTGCTTTTGTTCTCCAAACTTGTTATAGGGTCTGTTTTGACCACTGTGTAGAGAAGTATCAACCTGATTTTGAAAGCTAGAAATAAAAGATTCATTAAAGTAAGATCATTTCTATCTGACTGCAGAGCTGTAACTGGGATGGGGGGGAAGGGTGTGGAACTAAACACGATCAGTATTTCGCAATACTGGATTGCTGATTCACATTTTTGTTGAAATCAATTTTTTTTAAATTACGTGTTTTCAGGATGAAATGTATCACTTACCATCAAGCAATGGTTTTCAAAATTGCATGGCTCAGGAGAAATAAGAGAAAATCTGTACTTTAGAATCAAATCGCATAATTATATTGGAGAAAAAAGAGATTAAAGAGAAGGATTTGCCTTGTCTTTTAAATATTGTAAGGCAAAATAAAAGCATTTATTCAATACTGAGGTTCATTGATTTTTAAAAAGAAATATACCAAAATATGCAACTGCCCTATTTTTAGAGTGTCAAAGTAGGGTGAAGGGAGAAACTGCGGCTACAGTTATGTAGGTGCAGAGTAACATTAACTGATCAAATAATACGATCTTTAAAAACCGACCATTTACAAGAGAATCAGGCAAACTTGTTAGCTATGTTTGAAGATTTGAAAATATTGAAGAACTTGAAACCTCACATGTCAAACAGAAAGATTACAGATTATTTATATTTCAAATATTTCTTTTTTTTTTAAATATTTTATTTATTTGTTAGAGAGAGAGAGAGAGCCAGCACAGGCAGACAGAGAGGCAGGCAGAGGGAGAAGCAGGCTCCCTGCGGAGCAAGGAGCCCGATGTGGGACTCGATCCCACGACGCTGGGATCATGACCTGAGCCGAAGGCAGCTGCTTAACCAACTGAGCCACCCAGGCGTCCCTATAATTCAAATATTTCTTGAAAATACTAAAATGTATGATAAAATGGTCTTTGTTTTATTAATTTGATGCAGTGCCCAGGGACAAATCTCTTTAACATGACTTTTACGGAAAAAAAAAAAAAAAAAAAAAAATTCAACAGCCTTCCTGTAGGATGACTTCAGACAATTTTTTTCTTATGTTTGATTGAGTACCCCATTTGACGGTGTATAGTTAAATATAAGTGGATAATTATTGTGAGATTTTGCTACACTTATCTTTACTCAGTGACCTTCTATTTAATCTCAAATACATGTAAGGCAATAAAAGGTTAGCAATGATGAATATTATCTACTATCTATCAGTATTGCAATAGATAATAAAATGTGTTACTCGCGTTATTAATTTTACTTTCCTTCATTGTTACCTCTATCCAAGTATTTTTTTTAAAGATTTAATTAATTAATTAATATTAATTAATTTGAGAGCGTGAGAGAGAACATGCATGCACAAGCTGGGGGAAAGGGCAGAGGGAAAGGGAGAAACAGACCCTGCTGACTAGGGGCTCCACCCCAGGACCCCAAGATCATGACCTGAGTCAAAAGCAGATGCTTAACTGACTGAGCCACCCAGACATCCCTCTACTTGGAGTGTATCCAAGTATTTTTAAGGGCACAGTAACAAAAGCTGGTTTTGTAACTTATACAGTTCAGCCGCTAGCATGAAATAATAAAGAAACATATACTGAACTTTCTTCTAGTAAACCAGAGCAATAGGTGTGTATTTATAATTAACAGAATAAAATTGATGCCTCAGAGAGCCCGCACTCAGCCCGTAAGTGTTTCCCTAAAAATGAGTTCTCACGGTCAAACCTCTTCATAAAATGTACAAAAGCAACATACTTTGATCACAATTCTAAAAGATTTGTCCTTCCAATCCAGCTTTCTACCTGTCATACTCCCCTTCCTCTCACGTGACTGATATTTACAAAATTGGGAAGGTATAAAAAGGTGACTAAAGAAAACATACCTAGAAGTATATGAAGAGAAATAATGTATAATTAATATTTATTAAGTGTTTGCCACTTTGCTAGGCTCTTTGGAGATAATTTCACTTATCTTCCAGTAATTTACTGTGAATCATGTAGTCATACTGTCAAAGGAAATTATTTTCAGAATAAAGGTAATTATGTTTATTAATATATGAAAACAGCCTATATTATTTTAAATGTCTATAATGCTTAAACTTTTGCCTTTGACAGAATAGTAATTCCTCAATGAGAGATTAGACAGAAAGAAAATTTTTAATTCATTCTAAAAGGTACATTTTATTTGTTTTGCCCTAGCTCCTGGTTCAAGTACCAACTTAAGTTAAGGAAACAAAACAGAAGAACACCAGAAATATTTTAAGTTATCAATTGTGAGGACTTCTGGATGATAGGAAGCAAATGTTATTTATATGTAACATACAATATTGTATGTGTATGTGATCTATCTATAACTATATATCTTGAATATAGAGAAACCTCACATATAAAACACCAAAAGCAACTTTTAGTCTTTCTAGGGAAAATGTGGAGATACCACACGTGAAGACAAGAAATACACAGGACAGTGTCTGTTTAACATTTAATAGCACTGAAACCCCAGATAGACTCATGCACATTTCCCTTCTCTCTGCAGAGTGTATCTATAAGAGCAGGTTATATGCAGGAAGAAGCATCTTAATGGCTATTATTAATGCTAAAGAGAGAAACCAAAAAGAACTTCACAAAACTACAACAAATTTAGAGCAGGAAAAAAAAAAAAAACTGTAGCTCTAGCATGAAATGAAGTATACAGTAGTACTTCATACATAAAAATATTTTTTGGTTTGTTTTAATCCAAAGATTTCACACCATGAATTGAATACTGCCTAAATCTGAGGAAACAAAATATAAAATATTACTATGTGATAAATGTGGCCATTGAGAGAAACTCTCTCTCTCTCTCTCTCTCTCTCTCTCACACACACACACACACACACACACACACACAACCACCCACCCACCCACCCAGCAGGCACATCTATGCACTTAGCTAGTGGGAATGGCTTGGGGGAAGGAAGCAGTGGGGCAGCTGAGAGGCTTTTCTCCTTTTTTAACCTCTGTTTCTCTTTAAAAATATACATTGCTTCTCTTTTGACAGTTTTCTCTTAAAATCCTGTTTTCACATTTGTGTACATTTAGGACTGTCACTTAAAAAGTTGATTCAGCATCTGACCACTAGGGGGTACCCTCACTGCACATTTTGCAATACAACCTGTTAGGCGGTGATCCTGACGGAGTGCATTAAGATAAATTTTACTTTTAACTAATTTCAATTCTAATTTTGTTTTGCTATTGTTTTTTCTTTTTAACCTCTGACCCAAGGATTTGACATCATTGCATTCTTCACTGTGGAACGCTAAGACACTTTTTCTAAGTGCTGTTAATATTAAGGCAACTTGGAGTGTTTCCCGAGGAGAAAAGAAATCTGAGCTTAAATAGCTCCTTCTAATTTTGCATCAGATTTCTGTTCTCTTCAGGCAACACAAAAACCCACATGGGTATGTGGCATCACATTATGTCAGTTTAATATAGTTGCTTCCAGGGACGCCTGGGTGGCTCAGTTGGTTAAACAGCTGCCTTCACTCAGGTCATGATCCCGGCGTCCTCGGATCGAGTCCCACATCGGGCTCCTTGCTTGGCAGGAGGCCTGCTTCTCCCTCTGCTTCTGCCTGTGCTCTCTCTCTGACAAATAAATAAAATCTTTAAAAAAATTATTAAATATAGTTTCTTCCATTTAATGAAATATCCACCATTTATTATGCTGAATGACATATTATATTCAAAATATTCAAAATATCCATGTGAAAACAAAATCCGTTGGCCCATTTAATTTAAAAATATTATTACCACTAATGTAAAGGACTGATCTTTTATTTGTTAATCTATTTTGCCATTTAAAATATCTTTAATCATGCACTTCCCTTTGAGTTTCATATAATTACTTTTACAAGTGACAGCTTACAGCAAAGTTCTGCTATGACTTCCCTTAACAAAATAATGACATACTAATCAATTGAAATTTATACAAAAAAAACCTGATTATAATATTTCCATGAGGGCAATGAGAATAAATGAACTCTATTTCTTGTATTTAAGCAATTATCAACACACAAATTCAGGATATTTGATATTTTACCAGTATAAAACTACAGGTACATGTTTTAGTTTTAGAAAATGTCAGGGCTAATTTTGGAAGACCTTAAAATGTGAAGAAAAGGTTAGTAGGTACACCGTCTACATTGCTCATTCAGGTTTCTACATCTTTCATTGGCTTTGAGATATATTAAAATTTTGTTAAGTTATAGAAAAATGAATGCAGGTAATTTTTGCCCATAAGATGGAAATTAATTGTTCCTAGTGGAATGCAATTGATTATTGTCCTGTGGATGGGTCTTTTTTTTTTAATGTATTTGAAAATCCATTTCAGAATTTATTTCCTATGTATGTGTGCTGTTTGTGATTCTCCTCCGAATTGGTTTTAATGGTTCCCACATGCATCAGCAAAATCTTTGAAACATGTTTACCTTACACTTTATATTTTTAAAAGATAGGATTTTGCCATTAAATGTATGGTTTAAGTTAATGGGTGAGGATTCAGATCCACATATATGATCAATTTCCATTAAAACAGAAATGATGCCAAAATTTGAAAAAAAATTATAAAAACTGTCTGATAAGACCTGTCTTTTAAATATATTAAAATACAGCATGAGTTTTTATAAGATAAGCCTTTTAATGCCATTTTCCTTACTCAGCCATGGCTTCAAGAGCTCAAACACAAACAGTAATAAATCCCACAATCAATGTCAATGTCATATATATTTTTCAATAATTTAAAATAAATGCACATGCATTTTATATATCTGCAAGATACTTAGATAATAAGATATGCAGAAATATGCATTAGTCCTGTTACGGTATAATTCAATCACATTTCTCCTCTGCTCCCCTGCCTTCCAACTCGCTCCCTTCTGAATCCTATTGTAACAGTCTAAAACACACGTTTGTACCATAGTTACAGGTATGGAAGAGTTATTTCCTGATGTCATCAAATTTGTTTTTCTGATGCTGTCCTTATGTTTTGATGTATGACTGGTAAGATGTCAGGAGTACCTACAAGACTAGATCCTCAGTTTTAGGGCATTATATGTGAGTGCAAAAGGGCTGGTTCTCCCCGGAGATGTCCCACATTGCAGAGTCATTTAAAAATTTCACCTTCGAAGAAATGCTGTTCCTTCTAAACTAACAACTCTTAGGGCTCAGTACATGACAGGTTAACTTCTGAAGTCAGATCTACACGGCCAATGGTTAAAAGCTGAGTGGCATGAAGGGGCAAGCCAAAAGGGCAGTCGCCCATGGCAACAATCCCTAAAGAGCACTTGGATATCACGGGGCTGCTAAAACAACATTGGAGATAGGAGCTGATGAGCAAACTTTACTTATCAGGTGACAGAGGCTGTTAAGATGGAGCTCTTACAGTGCACTTTTAATAAAAACAGGCTTTCGGTGGCACATAACCCACATTCTAAGTCAAGTACAAAATCTCCAATAGGGGACTTGTAAAGCAGGTGATTTTCAAGTAGTCCCTGAGACCAGTGGTTTTCAATGAAGGTCAGTTTTCTTTCCTAAGGGACATGAGCAATGTCTACAGCCATTTTAAGGGGTCAGGATTTGAGCTGATGGGGAAAGCCACTATTGGCATCTAGGGGGTAGAGGCTGGAGATGTGCTAAACATTCTGTATTACACATGGCACCTCTACAAAAAAAAAAAAAAAAAAAAAAAATCAGCCCCAAATGTCTTTAGTGTTGATATTGAGAAGCCCTGGCTTGTCATAACAATAATTTCTTGATTAGAGAAGGATGGAGTTAGAGAAGTCAGGAAGGACAATTGGTTTGGATTAAGATTTACTTGGAATTGTAATCCCCACCATGGGGAAAGGTTTTCTTTGGGTGAATCTCAGGTTTCCCTGACAGGGTTTTCAAAGAGTCTGTCATTGGAAAAAATAGTATTTATTATTATATTATATTATCCTGTCATTGGAAAAATAATATTTGTGTATTATATTTATATTATATTATATATATGTATATATATACATATATATATATTGTATTATCCTGAACTTGAAGAGTCAGAGGGATTGGCAGTTGACCAATGCCTGAGAAGAGGACATAAATAAAGTCACACTTAGAGCCAGCTACTCTTTTGGGTGAGACAAGGTCATCAGGAGAAGGAAAGCAGCAATTTTAAGACAAAGAAAATGTGTTAGTGAGGAGTTGCAATAGAATCCTTCATAAGAAAGCCCTGATTAGATTCTTTGAAATGGACTCTGCTCAAATAGTATGGATTGGGTTTGGAGAGGGGGCAGGTCTCAAAGAGTCAGCCAGATTAGGCATAGCTTGTATTAAAAACTTTACAAATGAGTAATTTCCAGTGATAGAGGAATTATTTTTCCTAAAAAGCTCAAGAGAGCACCCACTAGAAAGAGAACACCTTCTGATCTAACAGCAATAATGTCAAATCACCTTGGTAATTATCACATGCTGTCTTTCCTCTCTTCCCTTCCGCTGCTCCAGATTTCAAGGAACCAGAGGGAACCTAATGAGGTTTGACCAGGCTTCCCCACTTCATTGTAGTCCTCTCTGCTTAAAGCAAAGCAAAGCCAGTAGAGAAGAGAAGAATCATGTTTTGGACATTCTTTTTAAAATTTATTTACTTATTTAGAGAAAGAGAGAGTGCCTGAGCAGGAGGGAGGACAACACGGGGAGGGAGAGAGAATCTGAAGCTGACTCCCCACTGAGTGCAGAGCCCAGCATGGGATTTGATCTCTGAACTTTGAGATCAGGACGAGAGCCAAGATCAAGAGTGGGACACTGAACAAATGGAGCCACCCAGGTGCCCCTGGGTATTTATTTTTAATTGCAAGACTGAAACTCCTTTGAGGACCAAAGTTACTCTGGAGGAATTTTCAATATCTAAATATATGCCAAAAATTAGGGATTTTATTCAAGACACAAGGAAGAAAGAGTCCATAATTTGAATTTGAAAGGGCGGTGGAGGAAAAGAATAAATTGCTTTCTATTTGTATCTATACACTGGAAACAGATGATCAAGAACACATCTAAGGAAGCACGGATCTAAGGAAGGTGGTTCTAATTGTAGGATTTTCTTCTGCTAGTGAAATATGCAAGTTTGGGGTCAAGAAAGATGAGATTTTCTTTTTTTATGACACTTTTTGTTTTTCCTGTATGAAATTAAATAATTTTAAGAATGTCAGTAAGAATGGGAGCTCTTTTGGGGCACCTGGGTGGCTCAGTGGGTTAAGCCTCTGCCTTAGGCTCAGGTCATGATCTCAGGGTCCTGGGATCGAGTCCCACATTGGGCTCTCTGCTCAGCAGGGATCCTGCTTCCCCCTCTCTCTCTCCCAGCCTCTCTGCCTACTTGTGATCTCTGTCTGTCAAATAAATAGATAAAATCTTTTAAAAAAGAACAGGAGCTCTTTTATCAGCCTGCCTGAATCTTGGTTTGGTCCCTTCCTTTCTGAGGCAAGTCACTCGCATTCTTTGCCATAGGAGCATATGACAGCTTATTTCTCAGATTGACTTTTCCTCATCTCCTTCTTGCTCACCACCGAATTTTTGTCTTTACCTAATTATTGCTTTGGACTAATTATTTCATCTATTCTCTGTGTAGGGCAGTTCTTAATGAATTAATGATAAAATTCTTTTTTAAATTTATTAATTTCCTCAACTGTTTTTATGGAGCACACAGCTGTATGCAAAGAGCTAACCCTGATGCTGTGTATTCAAAGGTAGATTAAATAGCTCTAGTCTTTTCTCTTATGGAGCATATAGCCTATTAATTTAAACATAATGAGTCCTAACAATCTATGTGCTATTGTCCTAGGCATTAGGTATGCACAGGTGAATAAAACTAACATTGACTCAACCATCGTCAAATTTAAAATCTAAAGTCCCAGAGTAATAATAGTGAATCATGGCAGAAAAAGAATGATCCTGACATCAGTGGGAATGTTTATAGAGGGTCACAAATAAGCATGATAATTTCTGGGGATTTCTAGTAGACACTCTACATTATCTGAAAAATTCATCTGAAACTTTCAAACGAAGCACAAAGGTGAGCAGGAAATCTTTTTAATGCCATATGGGGCCAAGGGCCAATGATTATGTAGGGAGAAGTCCTTAAATTAGCTCCTAGTTGACTATTTTTTAGAAGTCCCAGATTCCTTTTTAAGAGTAGAGATGCAAATAATTTCCCTTTGGTAGAAGAGATAACCCCAAAGATTTATGGTCTTATTAGGCATAAATGAGTTTTATATCCAATCCAGAAATCTCTTTCTAGGACTGTTTATATATACCTAATCTGTAAGGCTCTCCAAACTGGCCATGAGATCCTACTTGTTCCTTCATTACACAACAGTTAAAGCTTTGATGGGTGTTTATTTTATATGTATCTGAGAGTCATGATTTTCACCTCTCTGAAAATTATACATAGCAGTATCAAGTTTAAGGCAAATAATTTTTAATTTAAAATAAATTAACTAACATGTAGTATATTATTAATTTCAGAGGTAGAGTTCAGTGATTCATCTCTTGCCTATAACACCCAGGGCTCATTATATCAAGAAGGCAATTACTTTTATAGATACTTGACTAACAGGTATTGATTTCAATCAAGAATGGTTCTTGATTCAATTTGGGGTAATTCTTTATTTAGAATTTTTTGTATCTTAATTAGTACTTGAGTTCAGCTTATTTTATTTTATCTATGATCCTTGTGTTTTTTGTTATTATAGAAATAATTGGTAAGCTTTACTTCACACTCCACCCTGCCATATTCTGAAATAGTTTAAGCAGAAGAGGAATCCTTTGAGGGTTTGATAGAATTTTCTTTTTGGAAAATTTTAAATCTGTGACTATATTTTCAGCTATTTTAATTGATATTGGACTACTTATTTTTTTTTACTAGATATTAAGTCACTTTTTAAAATAGGTTGCTTAGGAGACCCAGGTGGAGGCGGTAGCGGTTGGTCAGGGGCGTGCGGGCTTCTCACAGATTGAACCGAGATGCTACCCCGAAGGGAGAAGTGACTATCCCGAGCTTGGGTGGAAAAGCAATTTCATTTCAATATAGATGACCATGCAACCTGCAACTCAAACAGAGATCACAAGCAGGCAGCTAGCCAGGCAGAGAGAGAGGGAGGCACGCTCCCCGCTGAGCAGAAATCCCGATGTGGGGCTTGATCCCAGGACTCTGGGATCATGACCCGAGCTGAAGGCAGAGGCTTTAACCCACTGAATCACCCAGGCGCCCCTAAAAGAATTCTTAATGAAAACAATTATAAATTATTTTAGATAATTATGCCCTGTAATGCCTACAAATGACCAGACATTAAAACATAAAATTCAAAGTGTAAAAAAATAAAAATACAAAAAAAATAAATTAAAGAAAAATAGATTGCTTTAGTGCACTGTCCATTTAATCTGGATGATCATATTTATTGGTGTAAAGATATATATGGTATTTTTTTATTAATTGAAATGTACTATAAAACAGATACTTATACATGTATCTATGTATGATTGCACCCTGGTGGGTGTTTAGTGTGTATATGTGTGTCTTTTATTTTAAATAAGGAATAATTGTAGACATACTTTTCTTTTCTTTTTTTTAAGATTTTGTTTATTTATTTGACAGAGAGAAAGAGATCACAAGTAGGCAGAGAGGCAGGCAGGGGGTTGGGAAAGCAGGCTCCCCACTGAGCAGAGAGCCCGATGTGGGACTAGATCCCAGGATGCTGAGATCATGACCTGAGCTGAAGACAGAGGCTTAACCCACTGAGCCACCCAGGCACCCTGTAGACATACTTTTGTATAACTTGCTAGTTTTACATGTCTCAATTTTCAGTATGCCCCCAATCTTTCCATGTCAATATATGTAAAGTAGACTTCATTGTTCTTTATTAGTGCATGTTTTACAAACAACTTTTATAATTACTCTCATTGGATGTAATATACTTTTCTTTTAATTTCTTCAAAAGATGGAAGCCTAGATGGTTAATTTTTAACTTCTCTGTCTTATTTTAACATATTTATTAGCTATTTTAACTTCCCTTCCCTATCACATTTTTAATTGCACCCTTTTTGGACAAATTTTTATCCTATATGGTTGTAAATATAAAAGGCTTGGAATATCCAGTGGGTGAAGAAAATAATGAACTGTTTTGTCACTCCCTTTCATTTTACATGAGTTTCTAATGTTTCTGCCCCAGCTCTGATTTTCTCCTTCCTTCCTTTTTTTTTTTTTTTAAAGAATTATTTTTGCTTTGAGTAGGAGTCATTCCCTGGAAGAGCAAAGTGACATATTTCCACAGAAGGATTGTGGACTCTGTAATCACATTATGCTTCATATCACACTTTAAAAGTAACAAAAAGAAGTGATGACAGAATGTTCTACAAAATATATATTACCTCAAAACGAAGCAGGCATAATAGAGAAAACACTTGACAAATGCTATCCATATTCCCACAATAACTCTGGTCCTTGATTTTGCACGCGAGCCAAAGAGTGTTAACACTCCGTCAATACTCTGAATCGACATGTTTCGGTGTTGAGTAAATGACTTTTTGTAGCCAAGATTATTTTAGGTTACCCGTAACAGAAATTCATTTGAAAATAATTAAGCAAAAAACCAGGAATACAGGATATCTTACAGATTTCCACTGCAGAAAGCTCTTCCCAGGGTCCACTTTGAGGTACTAGGAAGCCATCTGCAATTGTGGCAACCATTCTTTCTCTCTCAGTCATGGCAACTTATCACTTGTCTGACTTATTGTTTTTATATATACCTCACTTATCTTTCTGAAGAGTTGTTTTCTCTATTTTGCCATGTCATAAATGATCAGTATTCACTCATAAGCCTGTCAAGGAAAAATTGTACTGGAGACATTATGCAAGCAAGGAAGAATTTATCCAAGATTATTGTAATAGGGAGAGAGACTGACCTCTACTTCACTGAAACAGAAATTCTAGGGGATCTAGTGGAAAAGCTCCTGTAGATGTTTGTGGGGAGGTTGATCAATAAGGTGTGCTGAACGTCATGAGTTATTCTCGAATCTACAGATGTTTTCCTCCATGATTTGGCTGCATTTGCTAATTGGTGTCCATTGAAGTTAGGCTCCTCACCTTCCATAGAAACTGGGAGGTGCAGGTACTATCTTCCCTGATGATAGATGGATGGCCCTCAGGTTCTTGAGAAAAAATGTCCCTGGGTTGTAACATTGGCAAGAAGCTGGAGATGACTTATATTTATATTTTAGAGGGGCAGAAAAAGAACTTTCAGTTATAAGTTTTCTAAAGTAAGTGCTCTAAAAAAGGGAGGTCAGTGGCCTACAGTCTGGATGTAATCTATCTAATATTCAGCCAGACTGATGGGAGCTTTAAGGCTCTCTTAGTCAAACCCAAAGTTGCAAGTATCTTTCAATCAAGATCCCAGTTTCTCAGTTGAGTAAGTGAATTGGCTCAGGTGAGGTAAAAATGCCACGCCCAGACCCAGTCAGAATTAGCTGTTCAAGTAATGTGACATAGCTTTCAGAGGAAAGAAGTTCTCAGAGGCATGGGTTATAGCCTAGCGGGTCTGCAAAGGCAGCTACTGTAAACATTTGTGGCACTAGTGCCAGGAAATGATAGTTTATTATTTTGCAAACTTCAAGCATTAAAGTTATATCTGCCAACAAGCCTATGGGATCAGAAACTTTAAGAAGCAAAGATACTAATGAGCCTTAGTGCTATGCAACCAATTAACAGAATGTGCATACTGACAATATGCAGTCAACCTGGAAAAAAAATATGTAGTTTAGCTATAATCTAATCTGCACCTCAGATTCTTCTTTACTTAATTTTTCTGAGATTGTATTATATTTCTTTGAGACTGAATCTCGGAGATTTATTGGCCACAGTATGCTATATGGTGAATACATGAAATTACTGATGGGACCTGGGATCGAGCCCTGCATCGGGCTCTCTGCTCAGTGAGGAGCCTGCTTCCCCCTCTTTCTCTGCCTGCCTCTCTGCCTACTTGTGATCTGTCTGTCAAATAAACAAATAAAATCCTAAAAAAAAAGTGGTCAATGTAATCCATTGCTATACTTGGCATCGCTATACTTTTGTAAAGTGCTCAACCCTTTCTTTTGGTAATGTGACTCCTGGGGATCTGCCACTTTCATACCGAGTGAGGTTCTAAAACCAAACTACAGCCCTTATAGGATGAAACATTCAGGGTATTCAGACACCATTCTCACTACATTCAGAGAAGTTCAGCTTTGGGTTTGATGGTTTTGTAAATGGTGGAAGATAACTAGACTTAGCGCTATTCAAAGTGTGGTCTGCAGAACCATACATATCTATGAATTATTTGCTTTGGGTCCATGAGACTAGAAAAATATAGAAATTTAGTGTAAGTCTATTACATTGTTCATGTGCCTTTTTTCAGAGTTGTCTTAAAAAGAGAAGAAAGATGTCTTTCTAAGATGACATTTATTAAGGAGTCAGAGGTCAAGAGTGATAATGCCACTGTAACAGTCTATCTGACATGATGTCAACCCCCACAGGAAAACGGAGGAGGAGGGGTGGAGACTTATATTCTCTGAACTTCTGAACTTGACTGAAATTGTCTGAGAATCCTAAGAGCATCTTCAGTCCAGCAAAGAAGCAAAATTTATCATGCTTCTTCCTTAGGAGGTGTCTGAGGAGATAGTACCAGGACCCTGGGATCATGAGCTGAGCTGAAGACAGAGGCTTAACCCACTGACCCACCCAGGCACCCCTACACTGACCAATTTTAAAAGAGATAACTTCATCATTTAGTCAACACAAGTTAGTAAGTGTCTAATGTGAATACTAATTACCAGTATAAGTTCTGGACATATAAAGATGAAGGAAATACACATTGACTCTGCCCTTATGGAGTAGATTATTTTGGAGTATGACTGAGAAACACATATCGAGGCATAGAGAGTCATCTAGGTCTAGGATCTTAGGCCTTCTTTACCATGAAAATGTCCACCTGTGGTTTCTTCTTCTACTTACTAACTACATACCTAGATCATAGAAGGATCACTGCAGTTGGGGACTGATGATGAGTGGGCACTAATAATGTTTTTAGCAATTTCCTGGACTCTTCAATTTTAGCTATCCAAAATGAATAAAAGTAGGCACACCTGCAAGATTAAATATTTATATGGGCCAAAGCAACTCTATAACAGGTTGCCCTCATTTTGCTACTAACTGGAGACAAGAGTCCATAGAGATGACCTCTGAACAAAAGAGTATTTGTCTCCTCCCATTTACCACTTGCATTGTGGAGGTATCTTTTCTACTGGGCAGGAAGCAAGTGAAGTATATAAAGGAAGAACTCTTTGTTCACTCACCACTGTCCTCAGCAGCTGGCTCAGTGCCTCCCACATAACACCTGCTCAATGCAACGTAGATAGAATGAATAAACGAGAGCCGCATTCTTAGTGAAGAAGTTCTGCATCTTCTTCCTTCCTTATTGACTCAGACAGGAAATATATTTTTCTTTTGAAAAAGAAAACTGAAAAAAATATATATGCACCAAAGAACAATACAGATCTGTCTCCAAAATCAGATTTGTTTCCAAATATTTGCATACTTAATTTTTAACCAGACATATAAGGGCTGAATTTCTTTTCTTTTCCTTTTTTTTTTTTTTTTTACCTTTTGTTCTAATAAATGTGAACTTTTTGAAATCTAAGGGGGGGCAAGACAGCCGTCAATCATAGGATAAATACTTAAAGCTTCTTTTATTGTTTTTCAGCTGGTGCCCTTTGCTGAAGGATATCTCCTGTGTTCCTCTGTGACAGAGGCAGAATCAAAACATTTCATTTTATAGAAGTGATTAGACACACATCTGTTCCAGAACTTCCATATTAAATGCTGTCTGCATAGCCCACTTGAATTTCAAAACACGTGGAGGCCCCAAGGGAGGTTTTAAGTCATACTGATGTAAAAGAACACGTTGTGGGATTTGGTCCACATTCACTTCGGTTCAATGGAAACACAACCTTTGATTCTTTGAGTCATTAAAAACCTGTGGTTATCTCTGCTGAAACCAACCTAAGAAAGATTATAATAATTTTGAATTTTTATATTTATTTAACGTGGGTTTTTTTTAAGATTTTATTTATTTATTTGACAACGAGAGACACAGTGAGAGAGGGAACACAAGCAGGGGGAGTGGGAGAGGGAGAAGCAGGCCTCCCACTGAGCAGGGAGCCCGATGCCAGGCGATCCCAGGACGCTAGCTAGGATCATGACCTGAGTGGAAGGAAGGCAGAGGCTTAACCCACTGAGCCGCCCAGATGCCCCTAACATATGGTTTAAAAGATGTCTTTTCACCTCTGTATCCCAGCATTGAGCTTGTTGACTATTCAATAAATAATTGCAGAATGATTAAAAGAATGTATGTGTGATAACAGGAAAAACTAAGTCACTGAAATTCTAGATGTGTGAACATATAGACTTTCTATGAGGATGAAACCTTAATTTATTCCTTTTATTAATAATTAGAATAATAAAATTAGTAAGGTAAAATTAAATATTTTTAAACAAATATACACATGCAAATAAATCAGTCATGTATCTGCAAATTGTCTAATAGCTATTCATTACCCCAACTGGATTGGGCTTTAGAAAATAAGATTCTAGGTAAAAGATATAAAAATATTTAAAGCAAAATCAGAGAAGTTAAGAAAACTAAAAAAAAAAGTATGTATATACATATATACATATATTTCTTGAAATATATGTATATATGTATATACATACTTTTTTCAAGAAATATATGTATATTATTGTGTGAGATCATTATATATATTTTTAGAGCAGTTCTTTTCTTTGTTGCTAAATTCCTGTCCCCCTTTGTTTTCTATCCCTATATCACCCTAGTCATAGGATTTGCTTTAACAACTGGTTTCTATTTCCCAATTCAGAATAAGTTTTCCTCCTATTTACAAATATTTGAAGCAACTACTTACTCTTCCTTGCTTCTCTACTAGAAATAGCTTCCCATCTAGGTATTGTAATTCTCCTCAGTGATTGTTCTTCAGCGAAACACAGTTCTCTGTCCTCTCTCCTCCCCCTCTTCCTCCTATTTCTGCTCTTTCTCCTCTCCTCATGATTCACTCTCACTCTTACGTTTCAGAGTTTAGTCATATTAGCCATCTTTATTGTTTGAAAGAAGGGCAGGGTGTTCCAATTATTCTCTCTCTTTTTTTTTTTTTTTAAATTTTAAATATTTTATTTATTTATTTGTCAGGGAGAGAGAGTGGGAGCAAGCACCGGCAGATAGATTGGCAGGCAGAGGCAGAGGGAGAAATAGGCTCTCTGCTGAGCAAGGAGCCCGATGTGGGTCTCGATCCCAGGACGCTGGGATCATGACCTGAGCCGAAGGCAGCTGCTTAACCAACTGAGCCACCCAGGCATCCCCAATTATTCTCTTAAAACCTTATTTCTACCACCTTTTTTTTTTCTAAGATTTTATTTATTTGACAGACAGAGATCACAAGTAGGCAGACAGAGAGAGGGAAGCAAGTCTCCCCACCCAGCAGAGAGCCCGATGTAGAGTTTGATCCCATGACCTGAGCAGAAGGCAGGGGCTTAACCAACTGAACCACCCAGGAGCCCTTCTACCACCTTTTTTTTGAAAAAACTCACATTATGATTCAGGTGGATGAAGAGTTTCATGTTTTCTTTTCATCCCTGAGTTTAAATTCTCATTTCCTGCCCTCTGCATTGAGACTTTTCATGTAATCCCTATTCCAACATTTCCGACTTTTGGACTTCCAGTTGTCCTTGTTATGTACTTTTCACTTCTGAACTGAAGGCTAGGACTGTGTCTTGCTCACTTTTTATCTCCAGCCCTTGGCTTAGTGATCCACACACTAAGAATCTCCATAAATGTTTGTTGAGTGAAGTAATCAATGAACCAATGAAAAGGGAAAATTTATTGTTCAACTTGAAATCCATAAAGTTAGAGCTACATTTAGATTCTGACAGAAGAGGGGCACCTGGGTGGCTCAGTGGGTTAAAGCCTCTGCCTTCGGCTCAGGTCATGATCCCACAGTCCTGGGATCGAGCCCCGCATCGGGCTCTCTGCTCAAGCAGGGAGCCCGCTTCCTCCTATCTCCCTGCCTGCCTCTCTGCCTACTTGTGATCTCTGTCTGTCAAATAATAAAAAAAATCTTAAAATAAAAGAATATTAAAAAAAAAGATTCTGATAGAAGAATCTCTACCCTCCTTTTTTCTTTTTCCAAATCTATGATTGTACATAAAATGGATTTAATTAAATGCTAAGAAACCATAAATAATGACCATGAGTAAGATCTGTAATTCAATGACCATAGTTTAAAAACAAAACAAAACAAAACAATTTTATTCTTGCCTTAAGACAAGACTTTAAAATGTGGGATGCCTGGGTGGCTCAGTTAAGTATCTGCCTTTAGCTCACATCATGATCCAAGGGTCCTGGGATCAAGTCCCCATTGAGCTCCCTGCTCATCTGGCAACCTGCTACTCCCCCTGCCTGCCTCTCCCCCTGCTTGTGTGTTCTCTCTCTCTCTCTCCCTCTCTGTCAAATAAATAAATAAAATCTTAAAAATAAATAAAATAAAAAAAAATTGGGGTAGGGGATGCCTGGGTGGCTCAGTTGGTTGGGCATCTGCCTTTGGCTCAGTCATAATCTCCAGGTCCTGGGGATCAGGCTCTCTGATCATCAGGGAGTCAGCTTTTATCTCTCTCTCTCTTTCCCTCCACCCCTCCTCCCTGCTTATTCCCGCTCTCTCTCCTTTCTCAAATAAATAAATAAACTCTTTTTAAAAAATTAAATAAGTAAAATAAAATGATTTAAGTTGTTTAAAAAAAGTAAATGAAATAAAATGATTTGACTGTTTAATGACAATATATTTGATGGTATATATAAACTTCATTTGAAATACTATTAAAAATCATTGAATTGAAAACTATATGTAACATCAATTAAAATGAAAATATCTGTTGTACACTGAAATCTCCATGATATAAAAAATTTAATATTTAACTTTTTAATATTTATGCATCTTGCCCATACTGTCTTCCTTCACTCCATATGCCTTTCTTTCTACCCATGCACCTTATATTCCCCCCTATGCACTTTATTGCACACATTATAAAGTAATCAATGAGGAACTGAATTTTTCTTTTAAGGATATTAAGGATTTTAAGGATATTTCTTTTAAGGATATTATCCATTCATAAATTATTTAGTAAATAGTAAATATATTTTATATCTAACCAAACAGGCATTTAAAAAATTTATATGAAGTGGATTAGTATTTTTATTTATTTATTTATTTAAACTTCTTTTTTTTTTTTTGTTAAGATTTTATTCATTTATTTGACAGACAGAGATCACAAGTAGGCAGAGAGGCAGGCAGAGAGGGAGAGGAGGAAGCAGGCTCCCCGCTGAGCAGAGAGCCCGATGCGGGGCTCGATCCCAGGACTGTGGGATCATGACCTGAGCCGAAGGCAGAGGCTTTATCCCACTGAGCCACCCAGGTGCCCCAGTATTTTTTAATTCTAAAATGAACTTTAACAATTTTCATTTTTAGTATCTAATTTGTTAGATAATGACCATTGATCTATTTGCACTTTGCTACTCGTGGTCTTTCTAAAAAGCTCTCATTGTAAGTTCTTATTCTCTCTGGTTATGGAACTTAGCACACTCTTTGTTTTCTAATATGTCCTTCAGTTAATCTTGTTGTTAATTAATGGCAACTAAATTGGAGACCTTTTGGGAATGTGTATGTTAACAAAGTTTGTAATAAATGAATATGGGCAGTAGCAAAGATTTTAAGCCTTAAAACTGTAAGCATGGCATCAGAGTCTCTTGACAGAAATGAGAACAAAGAATCTATTACACGATGAGCTATGAGAAGGTCTTCTAGTAATTGAAAGTGGCCCCTGGGTTCTGCAGATGTTACACAGCATCATACTTGTGACTACTTTAAAAGCCCCCTTTTTTCAGTCTCTTTGTGAAAATCTTGCTTGATTTGTTAACCTCTGAACATTACTGCCTGGAGTGGAGAACAATTAGATTCATTAATTTGTTTCCCTTCTCACTTGATTTAATACATCCTCAGTAATAGACCTCACTAACAATTGTAGTCTTGACTTTAGTACTTATTAGCAAATTATACTTTAAGCTGAATATTAAATTATCATTGAGGAATGTGAATAAAAAGAGAGTAATTCAAAGCTGGAAAAAGAAATAAAAACCTATTTTTGGCACACCCTTTCAGAGGCATAGGATTTATATACTCGGAAGTGTTTGGGAGATACAAACCCTGTAGCGTAATTTTTTTCACATTGCATTTTTTCTTAGTTAAACATAGTTTCTGTAATGAAAAGAGATGTTTTCTTGAGTATAAATTATTAAATGATTCTGTCATGCCCCAAGGGAGGGATATTTCATACCGTTGATGGGTACTGATGAGCACTGAGTGTTCTAACAAATTACATCTGTCCCTAAACAGCCTTGGTTGAAAGAGTTCTAGTTTACTTTGGCGGACCGCTAGTTTTTAAACCTGCTGTGAATAATTAAAATGTTGGATTAATAAACACATATTAAAGATACAAAAAGAGAACAAGAAACAGGTAGGCTGAGCTTGTACTCAAAGTCTGACGAAAGAGGTAGGTGGAGGGATGGAAAAGTCACTTTCATTCTGAATGCCTCCATGTCTACAATACACATTTGTGAGCTAGAGAGCAAAGATCAAAACCCAGTACCCAAGCGGGGTAGGTGTTGTTCCGAGAGATCTTTCCCACTTTCATAGGAAAGCCCAGAAAGTTGTACCTGTTGGGGTGGAGGCAGACCAGTTCAAGGCTGGTTTCCCACATTCTAACTTCAACTGTGAAACTGCAGTAAATGGTACTGTTACTGCACACAGAATAGGATGGAAAGGGGAAGAAAAGTCTGGGGGACTGGGGGGGAGGGTGGGAGAAACTTTCCTAGACAACCTTCACATGGATTGGTTACACAGTCACACACAAAGTAGGTAGGCCAATGACTGTTGAACCTTGAACTTCATTTGAGTGTATTCCAACTGCTGAAATATCATTTTCAAACAGACCACAAGGAAGCCGGATATCTATCGGCACACCAGGGAAGACAACTTGGATACAAACTGGAACTAAGAATAAGGAGAAGAAAGCAGCATAGACAATTGGATCTTTTAGCAAATTGACTTTGTTCCTTTCTAAAAGTAGATGATAAGCTTTAACATTATCTAGAGGGACCATGAAAGTAGAAAAATGACATAGTAAGATTTAAAAATAAGCCAAAACAGAACTTCCAGACAGACACACAAGGACTAGAATTAAAAACTCAGGAGAGCATCCCAGCACCAGCTAAGATGGAATAATTCAATATAAATCCATCTCTCCCACTGATCTCAACTAAAATTGTGGGGCATTTTTCAAAAGCAACTGCATGAGAACACTGACGAATAAAGAACAGTGGAGAGATTTGGGAGAGAAATTAGCTTTTGAAGAATGAACTATTCTGTGTGGGAGTTTCCTTTTTATTTCCTTTCTTCTCCTTTATTTTTTGGCTTTGTCCCAATATTGGCCCAAGTAACAAACTTTAAATAAGTCACAGAAAACAAAAACTCTTAAGAAAAATCTTCTTCTTCTTCTTCTTCTTTTTTTTTTTTTTCTGGCTGAAGGACTAGAAAAAGAGCCAAACGGTCCAAAAACAAAACAAACAAAACCAAAATATTTTACTCATAAACCACAAAAATAAGTCTTTGGTATCTGCAGGGTATGGAGAAATCCCTGAGTGAAGAGAGCTGGACATGAGAATCCTCTAACACCATGTAAGATCTAACACAAGTCTAAGGTTTACATACGAACTATGCATACATGTAGGAAAACAGAGGAAATATCACAAAGGCCATGAGAAGAAAAGCATGACAGAATGCTCCACCCATGTCTCAGACTAACCCTGGACTGTCCTGTGTGTATAGTGAACCCAGATAGCCTAGCACGGTGCTTGAAAACCAAACTGGGACTGGAATCACTGCCCACATTAATTGTGAACTGAATTTAGCTGAGCTGACTGCCTGCTAGAACGAACAAATCAGTATAACCTAAAAATATTTTTTTTCAGGCTCCAGAATCTCCCAATATATTTAAAATTCCCAGGATACCATTCAGAATCACTTAACACACAAAGAAGAAAGGGCATCTAGAAAGTTAAATAAATCTAATCAATTAATTCAGTCCAATTTCCTTAAAAAAAAAAAAAAAGCCAACCCCTGGGGCACCTGGGTGGCTCAGTGAGTTAATCATCTGCCTTTGGCCCAGGTCATGATCTCTGAGAGGGTCCTGGATCAAGCTCCACATCGGGCTCCCTGTTCAGTGGGGAGTCTGCTTCTCCCTCTCTTTCTCCCTCTCCCCACTGCTCATGTTCACTCTCTCTCTTTTTCTCAAGTAAATAAAATCTTTAAAGAAAAAAAAATTAACTCATAATGATCCAGCTGTTTGGGATATCAGATTAAAAACTTTAAAGTAGGGGCATCTGGGTTACTCAGGTGGTTAAGTGTCTGCCTTCAGCTCAGGTCATGATCTCAGGGTCCTGGGATTGAGCATGCCATTGGGCTCCCTGCTCAAAAAACAGAACTTCCTGGGATTGAGCCCCATACCAGGCTCCATGCTCAAAAAACAAAACTTTAAAGTAGGCATCATAATGTACTTCATGAGGTAAAGTTGAATGCCTTTGACATAAATGCAAAGATAAATGCTGAAAAGATACTTTGCACTGAATAGATACTACACAAGAGAACAAAATGGAATTATAGAAGTGAAACCTAAAATATATGAAATATAACTAGGGCATTAAGACCAGAATAAAGATGAGAGAGAAAAGAAAATAAATCAATAGTAATCATTCCATCTGAAGAAGAGGGAGAAAAAAAAAAAAAAAACCTAAAAAATATTAAACAAAACCACAGAGATTTGTACCATAATGTCAAAAGATCTAACATTTGTGTCACTCGAGTCCCAGAAGGAGAGGAGAAAGAGACTGGTGCAGAAAAAGTATTTGAAGAAATAATGGCTGGGAACATCCCCAAATTGTTGAAAGACATACGTTACAGATTTCAGAAGCTCAGCAAACTCCTAAGAGGATAAACTCAAAAGCACACCAAGATATATCAAACAAAAACATTAGAAAGCCAAAAGTGAATAAAAAGATGTTTTAAGCCTCCAGGGTAAAAATATAAATGCTATAGACAGGAATGTGACTGAATAAATACAGATTTTACATCAGCAACCTAGAAGATAGGAGACAATAGGGCAGTGTCTTTCAAACACTGATAGAAAGCAAACATCAACACATTCTGTACCAAGTGAAACATAGTTTAAGAATGAAAAAAAAAAAAATAGAGGCATTTTAAATTAAAGAAAACTGAAAGAATTTTTCACCAGTGTGTCTGCTTTATAATAAATAAAGGAAATTCTTAGGATGAAGGGAAATGATTCCAGAGGGTAACATGGATTTTCATGAATGGAAGAGGAGCTACAGAAAAGGCAACAATTCACCATGCACATAAAAGCCTGGAAAAATGCAAAAGACTGCCTGTTGTCTCTTAAATTCCTTAAAATATGTATGACTGTTGAAAGCAAAAGTTATGTTTTTCTGGCTGGCTTGGAGGTATACAATATAATATACATGAAAACTAAAGTTGAGTAGAGAAAGTAAAGAGACTGATATAAAAGGCCTATATATTTTCTTTGAAGTGGTAAATGATAACTCTAAGTAGATGATATGTTAGGTGCGCATAGCATAAACCTTAGAGTAACAACTAAGAAACAAAAACACACAGCAAAAAGTAATGGGGTGCATTAAATGCAGAATTAAAAATTAAAACGGTCCCAAAGAAGGAACACAATGGTAAAGGGTATGGGGGAAGGACAAACAGAAAACAAATAACAAAATTGCAAACCTATATCAATACCAATAACTACATGAAATATATGCAACCTAACTGCTAATGCAAACAGGAGGAATTATAAACAGATCTGAAATTACAGAAAATTTTAGCACTCCTTTTTCTGCAATTGATAGGAAAAGTAGATATAAAACATAGGATAAAATAGAGCTCGATAACACTATCAACCAACTTCTAATTATGGTGTGTTTTAAAACATCTGACCAACAACAGGTGAATACATATTCTTTCAAGGGCACATAAAACATTCACCAAGGTCGATCATATAATAGACCATCAAAAAATCTCAGCAAATTAAAAACAAACCAATTAAAGTATGTCACTCTGACCACAATCAAATTTAACTAGAAATCAATAATAGAAATATACCTCTACAATACTCAAAAAGGACATTAAACACATTTCTAAATATCATATATGTCAACGAGCAAGTCCCAAGAGAAATTAGAAAATATTCTGGATGGCATGGAAATGAACGTATATCAAATGTGTGAGATGCAGTTAAAGCAGAGGTTAGGCAGAATTTTTTCTCACTAAATACCTGTATCAGAAAAGAAAAAACGTCTCAGTCAATATTGTAAGTTTGCACCTTACACACACACACACATTGACATATATTTTATATGATTTATATTATATATAATTTTATATTATAAATTATATATTATAAATATAAAATATTTATATATTATATATAGAGAGAGGTAATTAAATGTAAAGAAAGGAGATGATAAAAAAACAAAAAAAGCATAAATGATGAAAATAAAAACAGAAAAGCAATAGAGAAAAAAATCAATAAAATCCAAAGCAGTTTCTTCTAAAAGATCTACAAACTTAATACAGCTCTATCCAAATTAACCAAAAAAAAGAAAGGAAACAAAAATTACCAGTATCCAGAATGCGTGGTTGGTATACAGACACCAAAGACTTAGAAAGGGTTCTTTTCTTCCTTTTCTGTTCAGTCTGGGAAATTCTCATTGACTTGTTCTCAGTCAGAACTTACCTATCCTTTGTCACTTCTATTGTTGATTTCATCCAATTAATTCTCCAGTATAGTCATTAAGTTTTTCTGCCCTAGAAATTTAATTTTACTTACGGTTTCATTTTTCTGCCTTATTATTTCATCTTTCCACCTTCCATTCATTAAATGCCTAAATATTTGAAGTGATTGTAGAATCCTTGTTTTCTAAAGTCAACATAAGTCATATATAGGTCTGTCCTACTGATCATTAATTTTTTGAATGAGCTACATTTTTCTGTTCTTTTGTACATGCCATAGTTTTTATATTTTGTCCTGCACATTTTATACTCAAAGAGCAGTAGAAACTGAAGTAGATGATAATATTCTGCCAGAAAAAGACTTGTTCTTTCCCTATCAGCAAGGGTGAGGATTTGTTTTATTCTTCCGTCTGATCAAAATTTGAAGTGGGTCAAGTCTCAATTAGAACTTTAATTATTATCAATTTTACTCTGATTTATATCTTGCAGGTGGTTCCAAGCTCTTTCCTCCAGCAGTGTTTTGGGATATAACCCTTGTGAAACTCGGGATCTTCTGCTTTCTATTCCACGCCCCCCACTCCCAAACTCCCTTTTGCAAAGAAGACTAGCTCTATGGTTTATAGAACCTAGATTCAGGTCTGCACACTAGTCTGCCTGTGGTATTCTACATTCAGCTGGTTTCTCCTAATTGCAGAAAAATTTATCCACCCAGAGCACACTTACTCGTCCAACATCCAGACCCAGATTTTAATGTGGTCTCTCATCTCTGATTACCTATTAAATGTCTGCCCTTCTCTGGAATTTGATTGTTACTCGCTTCTATAGCTCTTCTGTATTCATCTACCCTTCTCTTCCTCCCAACCTTCCTCCCTTCCTTCCTTTGTGATATTTAAGCTTATCTGTTATTCACTTACTCGTACACCAGAAATACTGATATTTTACAACATTTTATAATTTTTTTAAAAGTGGATCATGTCGGGGAGGAGTCAAGATGGCGGAGAAGTAGCAGGCTGAGACAACATCAGCCAGCAGGAGATCAGCTAGATAGCCTATCAAACGATTCCGAACACCTACGAATCCAACAGGAGATCGAAGAGAAGAAAAATAACAATTCTAGAAACAGAAAATCGACCACTTTCTAAAAGGTAGGACCAGCGGAGAAGTGAATCCAACGGGACGGGAAGATAGACCCCGGGGGGAGGGGCCGGCTCCCGGCAAACGGCGGAACAATGGAGCACAAAATCAGGACTTTTAAAAGTCTGCTCCATGGAGGGACATCGCTCCAGAGGCTAAACTGAGGTGAAGACCTCACGGGGACAGCGTGGACTCAGGTCCCACGGGGTCACAGAAGGATTGGGTGTGTCTGAGTGTTGCAGAGCTCACAGGTATTAGAGCAGGGAAGCCGGCTGCAGAGACAGAGCAGAGGAGTGAGCTCTCAACTCGGGGTTTCCTAGAGCCGTGGTCTGTGACAGGGGCCAGTGCTCTGGGCGAGGGGTCCCCACAAGATCCGGGGAGACTCCGACCTGGGAGAGCTCAGGGATCTCCAGGGTTTGGAGACTCCAGGTGGGACTCTGCCAGAGACAGAGATGCTTGGTCACAGGCTGGGTGACCTCGGAGCACAGCCAGAAGCCAGTGAGATGGGACTGATTACTCACGATTTTCTCCAAGTACGGCTGGAGGCTGGGGAGACGGGAGCTTTTCTCTGAAGCTTTTCTAAGCACTTTTCTCTGAAGGCGCACTGAAGAGTGGGGCCCCTAGCTCTCGGCTCCTCCAAGTCGGAGATTGGGAGGCCGCCATTTTCATTCCCGTCCTCTGGAACTCTACGGAAAGCTTTCAGGGAACAAAAGCTCCCAAAAGCCAATCTGAGAGGATTACTCAGCCCTGCCCCTGGTAAGGGCAGTGCAATTCTGCCTGGGGCAGAGACACTTGAAAATCACTACAACAGGCCCCTCCCCCAGAAGATCAACAAGAAATCCAGCCAAGACCAAGTTCACTTAACAAGGAGAACAGCAGATTCTTATCTGGACAAAATGACAAGGCAGAAAAACTCACCACAACAAAAAGAACAGGAGGCAGGACCGAAGGCTAGGGACCTAATCAATACAGACATTGGTAATATGTCAGATCTGGAACTCAGGACGACGATTCTCAAGGTTCTAGCCGGGCTCGAAAAAGGCATGGGAGATATTAGAGAAACCCTGTCAGGAGAAATAAAAGCCCTTTCTGGAGAAATAAAAGAACTAAAATCTAATCAAGTTGAAATAAAAAAAGCTATTAATGAGGTGCAATCAGGAATGGAGACTTTTACTGCTAGGATAAATGACGCAGAAGAAAGAATTAGTGATATAGAAGACCAAATGACAGAGAATAAAGAAGCTGAGCAAAAGAGAGACAAACAACTACTGGATCACGCAGGGAGAATTCGAGAGATAAGTGATACCATAAGATGAAACACCATTAGAATAATTGGGATTCCAGAAGAAGAAGAAAGAGAGAGAGGAGCAGAAGGTATACTGGAGAGAATTATTGTAGAGAATTTCCCTAATATAGCAAAGGGAACAAGCATCAAAATCCAGGAGGTGCAGAGAATCCCCCCTCAAAATCAGTAGGAATAGGTCCAAACCCCGTCATCTAATAGTAAAATTTACAAGTTTTAGTGACAAAGAGAAAATCCTGAAAGCAGCATGGGACAAGAAGTCTGTAACATACAATGGTAAAAATATTAGATTGGCAGCAGACTTATCCACAGAGACCTGGCAGGCCAGAAAGAACTGGCATGATATATTCAGGGCACTAAACTAGAAAAACATGCAGCCAAGAATACTTTATCCAGCTAGGTTATCATTGAAAATAGAAGGAGAGATAAAAAACTTCCAGGACAAACAAAAACTGAAAGAGTTTGTAAACACCAAACCAGCTCTACAGGAAATATTGAAAGAAGTCCTCTAGCAAAGAGAGACCCTAAAAGTATTATCAGAAAGGAACAGAGACAATATACAGTAACAATCACCTTACAGGCAATAAAATGGCACTAAATTCATATCTCTCAATAGTTACCCTGAATGTAAATGGGCTAAATGCCCCAATCAAAAGACACAGGGTTTCAGAATGGATAAAAAAACAAAACCCATCCATATGCTGCCTACAAGAAACTCATTTCAGACCTGAAGACACCTCCAGATTGAAAGTGAGGGGGTGGAAAACAATTTACCATGCTAATGGACATCAGAAGAGAGCTGGGGTGGCAATCCTTATATCAGATCAATTAGATTTTAAGCCAAAGACTATAATAAGAGATGAGGAAGGACTATATCATACTCAAAGGATCTGTCCAACAAGAAGATCTAACCATTTTAAATATCTATGCTCCTAACATGGGAGTAGCCAACTATATAAACCAATTAATAACAAAATCAAAGAAACACATTGACAAGAATACAATAATAGTAGGAGGCTTTAACACACCCCTCACTGAAATGGACAGATCATCCAAGCAAAAGATCAACAAGGAAATAAAGGTCTTAAATGACACACTGGACCAGATGGACATCACAGATATATTCAGAACATTCTACCCCAAAGCAATAGAATACACGTTCTTCTCTAGTGCCCATGGAACATTCTCCAGAATAGATCACATCCTGGGTCATAAATCAGGTCTCAACCTGTATTAAAAGATTGGGATCATTCCCTGCATATTTTCAGACCACAATGCTCTGAAGCTAGAACTCAATCACAAGAGGAGATTTGGAAAGAGCGCAAATACATGGAGACTCAACAGCATCCTTCTAAAGAATGAATGGGTCAACCAGGAAATTAAAGAAGAATTGAAAAAAAAACATGGAAACAAATGATAATGAAAACACAACAGTCCAAAATCTGTGGGACACAGCAAAGGCAGTCCTGAGAGGAAAATATATAGTGATACAAGCCTATCTCAAGAAACAGAAAAGGTCTCAAATACACAACCTAACCCTACACCTCAAGGAGCTCGAGAAAGAACAACAAAGAAAGCCTAAACCCAGCAGGAGAAGAGAAATAATAAAGATCAAAGCAGAAATCAATGAAATAGAAACCAAAAAAACAATAGAACAAATCAATGAAACTAGGAGCTGGTTCTTTGAAAGAATTAATAAGATTGATAAACCCCTGGCCAGACTTATCCAAAAGAAAAGAGAAAGGACCCAAATAAATAAAATCATGAATGAAAGAGGAGAGATCACAACCAACACCAAAGAAATACAAACAATCATAAGAACATATTATGAGCAACTCTATGCCAACAAATT